>CAUYRT010089835.1:0-15723 GCA_963574885.1 Lepilemur ruficaudatus
CCCCTCCCTGCCCCTCCCTGACTGCCCTCCCAGCCCTTCCATGCCTCTCCCAGACCCTTGCTGCCCCTTCCAGCCTGCCCCTCCCTGCTCTGCCCTGGGCCCTGCATCTCCAGGCCCCTCCAGCCCTTCCCTGGCCAGGAGCACTCTGCTGGCTTCCTCTCAGATGGCTCCAAACCTGTGGGCCTGGTGGCCCGGTCCTCTCAGTCTGAGCCGTTTCTGGCCCCACTGTCTCCTGCCTCCCCCCACTCACTTCCCCATCTTGCCTCATCCAGGTGTTCCCAGAACACTTGCTTTTCTCCCCACTGCCTTCTGGGTGAAGCCTGGCCCGCTTCTGCTATTCAAACCCATGAGGAATGTTTCTTCCTCCTAAGAGCCCCCAAAGCCTGTTCGCTGAACTCTCACGGCTCTGCATCCATGGCCGACTGCTGTGGCCAACTTCCGTGGCTCCCGTGGCATCTCATGATGACTTCTCCTCCTCCACGAGCTGCAGAGGGCACGGATGGTCCTTGCCAGCTGGTCCCAGTGCTCGTGAGCCTGGCATACAGCCGGTTCCCTGAATCTGTGCCGAAGGAGGGAGAGAGAAAACAGTGTTTACAGGAACCAAATTCTAACATTTAACACCCAAAGCCGTTGAGAGCCCACGCTTGTGTGAAGGGCAGAATTGTCCCTCAGACGCATGGCAGATGGTCTGTGTCAGCAGCAGAAGAGGACACAGCGCTGCCTTCTGGCACCTCCTGGTGCCTTTCCTCACACAGCTCTGGGGCTGCCAGGACCCAGCTCTCAGGCTTCCAGGCCCAGACCCCGGCTGTCACTGGCATCTCCGCTGGTCCCCCTCCGCCAATAGGTTAAGTGGCCTCCAGGGACTGTTATGGATACTAACATTATCAGAGAGGCAAAAATTTTAAGTGCTACTTTGAGTGAAATGGCAATTTGGGTGTTACAGGCAGAAACCATTCATTTCTGCAAATCGATGTGTTCCTGGGGAGGACCGGCAGGCGACCGGGTGGCAGCCGGGCAGGCATCGGTCCCGCGGTCGGAGTGCGTGGGCTGGCGCTGCCACCCAGTCGTAGGGGGCCGGCGTTCTCCCCCCACCAGAGGACTCAGCCGGGGTGTCCCAGTCCACACCCCCGTAAAAATTCATGAGGCTTTCAGCTGTAAGTTGAAGTCAATTTTCAATCATGATACTCGTACTAGTGCACTGCAGATTTTATAGAAACAGTTTCATTAATATTAAAAAGTCTCTTTTTCTCTCGTTTTTGAGCATGAAAAGGAACCAATTTTCATAGGTTCTGGACCGTGTTGCGGGATCTCCGGGGCCCTCTGGTCTGCCTGGGAAGGAGGGTGTGGGGAGGGAGCGGGGAATTTGGGTCAGAACTGCTGCAGGTGCCGCCTCTCCTGACTTCAGAGCACTCTCTGCCGGGGTGACACAAAGTTGCCAACGTCCCCGCAGCTGAGGGAGAGGAAACGCTGTGTCAGGTGGCAACGAGCAGCTTGAAACCCCTGCAAGCCCGACTGCAGAACGCCTCATGTTTTTACCATAGAGGCTTCCTCCAGCATCAGATACTATCACCAGAATAGGTCTCTATGCAAATAGACGGTACCCTGAGGTTCTGGCCGTGGCCTCTAGGAAAGAGGACGTGTGTGGGGAGGGGTTGAGCTCACCCACATTCACATCACATTTCCCTTACATATATGTACAGCTCATCACATGCATGTCTCACCACATGTGCAAATTCCATTAATGTGCACAGCTCATTACATATGCAAATTCCATTACATGTGCACAGCTCATTACATATGCAAATCCCAACACATATGCACAGATCATCACATATGCACAGATCACTACAGGGGCTTAGCTTGTGTGCACAGCTCAGCTCCCCTGGGGTGTGTAGCAGGAAGGACTATGGCAGGTGCTTGCCTCAGTGTTACCTTGTGGGGGGCCATGCCTGGCCTGGGGCTCCGCTGTGTCTCTCCCAGACCCCAGTATTGTGGGAGAGGCACGGTCACCACTCAGTAAGTGCGTGTTAAACTGAACTGACTTCAAAAACAAAATTAAATCAGTCTGGGCCGGGGACCAGGATAAGTCTTCGATGGCGGTCAAGGGAGCAGAGCCTCTCCAGCAGCCAGGGAGCCTCGCAGCTGCTGCGGGGCAGAGGGGCAGCATCTGTACAGAGACTGCACTTTTTTATCTCCAGGATTTGTAATGGATTTTCCACATCCACCACTTCTTGTTTTATTTCTGCCTGTTTTGTTTCAGAAGTCCTTGCTGGGCCTTGATTTACTCATTTGACACTTAGCCACCCCCAGTGTCCCGCTCTCTGCTGGAGCTGGGATCTGCCACTGTCAGGGGCTCCCTGTTGGATCTGCCCTCTGGGGACAGCGAGGGAGAGCCGGGGGCAGTGAGGGGGGGGTCTGTCTGCGGCCACCACGGCGGCTGTGCCACTGGGGCTTCCTGCCCGTCCGCGTGCTCACCGCCCTGCGTTTCCTCCAAAGCTCTTCACCGTACGACGTGCCGTCCACTCCTGTGCCCTGCAGAAAGAAAAAATGCTGCCAATTAGACACTGCCGTGTCATTGTGGAAAGATGTGTCTGGATTTCAGAAACGTGAAAAACCATAGCTGAGATCATAGGATTTCAAGGTGTTTGTCAGACGGCTCTCTGAAATCCGCGTCCTGATTGATGGTTTGCGTGCTGTCTTCGCCTTTCTGTAAAGAGAACCTCATCACGCCGCCGTTTATCACCTGTGCACTCCTGCAGCCCCTGGGCAAGGTCCCTTCATGCCTTTCTGTGCTCCGAGGGGCAGGGGCTGCCACGCCATTCTGTGGCCGAGGGTCCTGCTGTCGGAGGTGACGCGTCACCCACCGAGGGTCACACAGGGAGTAAGGATGGTTTGGGTCCTCTTTGTCTTACTGCATTTTTCTCTGTACTCGTTTGGAAGGTAGATATTGCATGTCTATTCTTAGCAGGTGCCCTAGATATTTCAACGTATATATTATTCATCTAACCCTGCGGTTAGTCAACGCTTCCTTCCTTTCAACAACCGCGGACCTTCCGGTGCTGAGATTCTGATCACCCCTCTCGACCTCACGCGTCTGGCCAGCACCTCCACCCACCAGCCCCCACGGAGTAGGTGCTGTTTTTATGGTCAACGTTTGCTTTGATTGCCACGTATTTTCCATGATTTTACTCATCTTGTTGCACCACAGACCTTCCATCTGAGGTCCTTCCCGTCCGCCTAAATCGCATCTTCTAGAGTTTCCTTTGCTGAGGGTCTGTTGGCGTGTGGCAGGCTGCAGAAATGGCCATAAATTCTTCCCCTAACAAATCTATTTCTCCACCGCAGAGAGCTGCTTGCTCGGTGGGGCTCTGTCTCCTGCTGCGCTTTGGACCCTGAGACCACCCTGCGGGGTGAGAGCCCCCAGAGAGGAGAGTTGGGGTGCTCCGGCCAGCAGACGAGGGAGTGAGGCCATCCTGGTGGCCTGGTGGCAGATCAGCACCAGCCGGTGGTAACTCTCGGAATCATGAGGGTTTTCAACCACTAAGTTTTGGGGTGGTTTGACTTGCAGCAAAAGCTAAGTTACTCGCGACCAGCTTAATTTTACCCCCCTAAAAATATCTTTGTTTCGTCTTCGTTCTAGAGACTTCTAGAACTGGGATAGAATTCTAGGTTGAAAGTTATTTGTCTCAGAACTTTGGAGATGGGACGTCACAGTCAGCATCTTTCTTTTATAAGTGATTGTTCCCGGCCCCCACCCCCAACCAGGATGATTTTAAGAAATTTTCACTGTCTTTGATGTTTTCTAGCCTCACAATGATGCATTTAGAGTGAATTTTGTCTTATTTATCCTGCTTAGGAGTTGGGGGCATTTTCAAATCTGAGATTTGGCGTCTTTCCATAATTTTGGAAAATTATCAGCTATTACCTCTTTAAATACTGCCTCTTCTCATTTTTCCGTTTCCTTTAAAAGTCCAAATAGACGTATGCCAGACCTACCACGTGACCTTCTAGCTCTTAATATTTTCTGTAGCTTTTGTGTCTCCGTCTCTTCGGACACATTCCGGACGTCTCCCGACACGTCTCACCCGGTTTCTCTCAAACGCCATCCAATCTGCTGCTATTTTACTCATCTTTCACTGGCTGTTTTATTATTTTTCAAATCATCTTGTTCCCTGCTAATACATTTAAGCTTCCTTTTAAAGCTCCCTTTGAATTTTTAAAGCATGTTAAAATGTTAATGTCACCTGTCTGGTGTTTCCGACATCTAAAGTCTGAGCCTATTTTTGTTTCTTTTTTCCCACTCGTACCTGACACCTTTGCCCTGGCGCGTGTCTGAGGCTCTCGCCCTGCGGTGGGCCGGGGGCGCCTTGAGACGCGGGCTGAGGCTGTCCCCAGAGAGGACTCTCTCTCCTCCTCCTCGTCTTCCTTCCTTTCCTTTCCTTTCCTTTTCTCCTTCCTCCCCCTCCCCCTTCCTCCCTCTGTCATCTGACTCCCTCTCTCCCCACTGTGTCACTGTCTGGGGCAGGGGGTGGGGGTTGCTGCACCTGGAACTAGTTTTAAAGTTTCTCCCGAGGCTCTGGGCGTGCGGGTGGCCGTGCTGGACTGCAGACCTCTGTGGGGACCCGTTTGCTGTTACGACTCGCGATGACATTATCTTTTCTGCTACACATGATGCCAAGGTTGAGACAGCAGATTTTCTCTCCGTCCCCTTCTTAGTGGTGGGTTCATTTCTTGTTGGATCTGTGGGCACAGCCCATAGAAGGTTCTGGATTTCTCCAGGGTCCCCGCTGCTGTTCCTGCTGCGGGCGCTGGGCACTGTCTTCTCCCACCGTCCTCTGTGGCTGCTGTGGGGGCGGCCGGGGGGCTCTGGGGTCTGGCATGTGTCCCCAGGTTCTGTCCAGTCCTTGCCACTGTGCCAGCCCAGCCGCGCATTTACAACCCGATTCAAATACCTGTCCGACATTTGGTGGTTCGGTGGGGAGTGCCGTGTACGGCCGCCCCTGCCGTCCTCTCAGCATCCTCACATTGGGTTTCTTCGTCTGCTCTGGAGTCTTTCTTACTGCAGGTGTCCTCGGTGGAGGAGCGTTGCTTTAGCCTCGCCTGGGTCTCCCTTTCCTGTCCTCCCTCTGCTCCGCCCCCACTTCTTTCTAGCCCTTTGCGGTCGCCTGGCGCCCAGCAGCGAGCCTGCCTCGTGACAGTGGTCTGGGGGTTCTGCCTGCCGTGGCCTGGGGCGTCTCACAGCTGGCTCACCGCAGACCAGGGAGCTGCAGGCCCTGCCTTCCTGGCTTGTGGGTTCTCAGGGCGAGGCCAGGAGGAGGTCAGGGGCTTTACGAGTGGGGCAGGGGGCGCTGGCTGGGGTCCCCCGTCCTGTACGGGCAGTTTTACTCCTTTGTGACACCAGTTCCCAGACCTGGGGCCGCTGACCCCCGGCTCCTGCCTGCCCCCTTCTTGTCCGTGGGAACCAGCCATTTCTTTCTTTCTTTTTTATTTTTTTGGTAACGGACATGAGTTTGGAGCAGAGGAGATGATGAAAGTGACTGTCCCTTCCTGACCACAGCTCAGGATGTGACTTTGAGCCTGTACTTTGATCGCGATTATTTTGTGGTCAGAACAATTTCCCAGTTAGGAGGCTGCATGCTGTCCTCACGTAGGTACATTTCTTCCGGAAGAGACCTTTACGCAGCTGATAAGGACGGGAGCTGTGCAGTCTCTGTGCGAGTCCTCGTCCCCTCCCTGGTGACTGTCTCCGGCAAATGACCTGCGCTGGGCCCTCATCCCCCGCCTGTAACATTCTGTAAAGCCACTCAGTCTGCGCACATTTCCTGAGCATGTCTGCGCCGGCCTCTGACATGGCGGCAGGAGAACACCCCGAATGCGTCCACACCCCCCTCCCCAGACCCCAGAACACGCGGGTGACACGACAGAGGGAGGTGTGATGGCTCATTGGGGACTGTGATGTGGGAGACTCTCCTGGGGTCTCGGGCAGACCTGAGGCTGTCACCGGGGTCTTTACCATGGAGGGAAGAGCAGGAGGTTGTCGGCGAGATGCCGCTGTTGGCGTTGCACGTGGGGGGACCTGGCCCAGGGATGCAGGTGTCTCTGGAAACTGGGAAGGGCGGGAAAAGGATGTTCCCAGCCCCCAGCCTCAGAAAGGAACAGCTCTGCCCACACCTTGACTTTTAACCCAGTGACTTCAGACCTCCCGAACTGAAAGACAGTAAATTTGAGCTATTTCAAACCATCGAGTTCGTGGTAAATTGTCACAGCAGCTGTAAGAAGCTAACACGGTCATCAACGGTGAGTCACTGTGCAATATGACCCAGCGGCAGGGTGCAGAGGGAGTGACTCTGCTTTCTCTCTGCCTCCAGGCTGGCCAGTGGGGCCTGGGACCCTGTTCTTTAGGGTTCATTTTCAATGCGGAAGTTCCCAGCATGGCCTCTAGAAAGCCTGAAGGCGTAAGGGCAGCGTGCCCACGTGGTGGGGAGGAAACTAGGCTCTGAGCCATACCCTGCATAAGGTCCTGGACCAGGCTGACTGGCCAAGGGCCGCCCTCCAGCAGCCTCCGGGCTCCTGGCCACCAGCCACACGACCACCGCTAAGAGGACCCCGGATGCCTGTCCGCACGCAGAGTGCACTGACCGGCACCTGCAGGGAGCACTTCTGACTCACTCACGTTAAAGAAACATCCTCGCATATTTTCGTCGTGCAAGACAGCGCTGCGAGGCTTTCTGGCTGTGGTATCACAGCTCTTTTCGAGGAGAATTATCCGCAGCCGTTTGCTTCAAATGCCTGTGACAGGGCAGCCGCCTACCGTCCACAGCACCATGGCCTCAAGGCTGTCAACTTGGGATTTCAGTTTTCTTCTTACATCGAGGGGAGGGAGCTGCTTGGCCCTCTTCAGGAGAGGGACACTGGTGTAAAGATGTCCCTGCAGGTTAGACGGGGCGGGCCGCTGCCGAGGGACACCAGGCACGTCCTGCGTTGGGCAGCGAGGGCCGGCGCTGCCCGCTGGGCTCCTGCAGGGCGGCCTCCTCCTCTGTAGACCGGCCGCGCTGGAGGCCGCCCTGACTCGGGCCCTGGCCGTGGCTCCTCCCTGTGAAATTTAAAGAGAGCCCTACCCTTGTTCCTTTTGTTTTACTGCCTAGTGGTTCCTTTTCATCCCCGAGGTGTAGCAGCAGGCAGGCCCAGCGTCCCTCTTCCCACACTGCGGGCCGGTCCCTCTCAGCTCCCCGTGCCCAGGCTGAGCTGCAGGCAGCCGCGGGTCCCTTTGTGCTCTGTGCAGGGGCAGATGCTGGGAAGCAGGTGAAGATGGGGCTGCCCTGCTTGCCTGGTCGCCCGGAGAACCACGTCTGCTCTGTGGGCTCGTGGGGGCCACTCTGGCGGAGCTAGCTGGGCGCGTAGCCTGGTGACGTCCTGGAGCTAAGCGCTGACCCAGCCCAGCTGGTGGACGGGCCCCCAGGGCTCTGGGAAGGACCCTCTCCCAGGCTGGATGGCGGCAACTGCAGGTTCTCGCCTGGGTGTTCCCGTGTGGCCTCCCCCAGGGTCGGCTTCTGCTCCCGCACCTCCTTCCTGCAACCTTGCTCTGAGACGGGCTTCCCTGTGCCGCTCCTGCCGCTGGTGCGGGGGCCGTGGCCCATCACCTCCAACCACTGCACTCTCTGCTCCTTGGCGGCGCAGACCAACCAGACCCGCTTAGCTCAAACTAAAACGGTGTGCTGGTTGCTCATTGAATTAACAGATGTATCAAAGGCTCTCTGAGGGTCAGGGAAAGGAGCTACGCTCATAAGAACCCGTTATATCTAGCACTTGCATTGCACTGCCTAATTTAAGAAACATTTCCTATATTCGGTGTTGCCGTAAAACAAATTAGCATGCATGCTTGTAAGAAGTTTTCACTGATTCCAGAACAATTTTGCATTAAGTAAAATACCATTCGAACATCCCAATGTGTGATAAAGTTAAGAGAGATATGAGATTCAGATTTTGTTGAATTTTATTCTAAATTTAGAGCACTCAGTTTTAAACTTTGCATCTGAAACTGTCACAGAGCTGACGGCCAGCCTGTGTCTCGTCCAGGGCATCCTCGGCTGCAGGAGTGGGAGCATTTCCCAGGACCAGTGCCCAGCGCGTGTCATCCCGGGCCCCTGGCTGCCCTGTCTGGCCACGACGCAGCTGCCCAGGCCTGCGCGGGCCCAGAAGTACCTTATTGCCATCCGGGGTTGTGGGTGTTCGTGGGCAATTTAAAAAAAGCTCCAAATCATAAATGCTCCTACAAATACAAAGTAAAATAAGCCAAAGGGTTTATTTAACTCGTTAGTTAACAAGGGAAGCAGTGACCTGTGGAAACCCATCGCACCGAGGCCCGGAGGGGAGACAGGCGCACAGTCAGGAACCTGGAAACGCATTCGCTGCCCGACACAAAGCCGCGCCTCACAGGCCAGCCGGGCGAAGTCTGGAATCACCCTTTCCCGGAGCAGACGTCGACGGTGTCTCTGCTGGACCGCAGCCCAGGTCGCCGGGGTCGTTGGTGTGGGCGTCGGCCGCCCTCAGTCCACTGTCGTCACCGAGGTGCAGAGCAGCCCCCGCAGAGACCGTGTGCAGATCCCGCGCGGTCGGACGACCCCGAAGTGTTCCGCCTTCTGTCTCACTGCGAGGACACCGGGAGCCTTCTCAGCCACTTCCAGTTTCTCCCTGACATCAAAACCACGGTGCGGCCGTGAGCTGCACGTAAAGCAGGAGAAAGGGCAGAAACAGGACAGAAGACAGGCGGATAAACTTCACGGAGACTCCGCACGAGGCACGGAGGAATGTGCCAGAGCCTCAGTGACGGCGCTGAAGGGGAGAGGGAGAGATCTGGAACATTCCCCCAGCGCAGTCGCCCGTTTCCCAGCCCCCCCTCCTGGGAGGGAGCGGGTGGCGAGTTTTTCTCTGTGCAGCCACGTACCATCCCGTTGTTCCGTCCTTGGGACTCGCGTGAGACTCTTTAGTGCCCCTGTTTTCAGCAAAGGCCAACAAGACATTTCTTTAAAGGTCCTGAGAGTGAATAATCTGGGCTTTGCGGGCGGTATGGTCTCCAATGGGGCAGCTCGACTCCAGCCCCCGGTGTGAAAGCAGGCGGCTGTGGCCCTGTTCTGGTTGAACTTGAATGATCACCCTGAAGTTTGAATTTCTTGCAACTTTCATGTGTCATGAAATAGTGCTCTTTCTTTCATTTAAAAAATCTATTTAACACGTAAAAACCGTTCCTAGCTGTAGGCCGTACGAAATTAAGGGTTGTGGGGGCGAGGGGAGGCTGGACACGGCCCCAGGGCCACGGTCTGCTGAGCTCTGATTTCAGGACAACTTTTGAATTCCTCCCCAGGTGCTCCAGCCCTGGCCGATGGCCGCGAGTGAGAAAGTCCACCCAGGAGGGGTCTAAGGGGGATTCCCCTGTGTTCATACCTCCGTGCTCAGCCCCCACAGCCTCTGGGGGCCCCCAGCCCAGAGGGGCTATGCTCTGAGTCCCTGGGTCAGCTGCACCACCGTACCCCATGTCCCGAGCTCCAGGTGGTCACCCAGACTCTCCCGCGGGGTGCAGGCAGTGGCCGTGGCAGCCTGGGGCAGCTGGTGGGCAATCCATCCCCACAGCACCTGTTTGCTCATGGCTCCGTTTGCTTCTCGGTAGCCAGGGTGGAGCTCCACAGCACCCCAAATTTACGAGCCCCTGGATGTGGTGGTTCCAGCTCTGATGGTCTCTGCTGCAGGAATTGCACTGTTGGCCACCATGTGTGATAAGCAGGGCATGAGTGGCCACAGCCTCACCGTCTGCAGCTGAGAAACCAGGCCCCCCTGAAGGCTAGGTAGGTCACCAACCCTGAGCTGGGAGGTCAGAGGTCAGGGCAGGCAGTGGAGATCTGCTGGCCACGGGCCCCAATGGGAGCAGCAGGAGCTCAGAGGCTGTGCATGTGGTGGCCGTTACCAAGGGGGAAAGAAATCCTGGGACTTCCTAAGGATTGTATAATCATTGCAGAAAACCATTAAATATTTAATGATGCCATTTTCCCTGTTTTATATAATTTATTGAACAAGTGTTTGGAAAGAAATGTATGGCTAGCAATGCCTTATTGTGTGTGCTGCAGACAGACGATGCCATCTGTGTGGAAGGACAGGCAGGTGGGGGCTGGAGACCTGTCCCCCAGGAGGCGGCCTGTGTGTCCATCCCAAGGCACCAGGAGTGGCCACATCCCGCAGGCCAGGCAGGGCCAGTGCAGCCGAGTCTGGAGGGTGCAGACTGGTTGGAACTCTGGGTTACAAGTGATAGAAGCCAAACTAGCTAGAGAGAAAGTAGCAGTTTATTATAAGGACACGTTATGTACCATAAGGGGTGTCTCAGGATTTAGGCTGGGAGTGAGGGAGACCTCCAGGCCTCTGGAACCTGCTCCCTCTCAGGCACCTACTCCCGCTCCGCCTCCGTGGCTGACTCGCGAGAGCTGGCTGGTGCTGTCGCTGGCCTCCTGGGCAAAGCCCTGATGGAGCAGATGTCACTCCTGGTCCCGTGCGCCGCGGTGGGGGCCACACTGTCCTGACAGACTGGTTCTGCAGTCCCCACAGTGGTCACCAGGGCCATGGCGCCGCCTCTGCCCTCTGTAACCGCCCTCTGCCAGCCGCACCTGTGCGAGTGAATACATGCGAGGAAACACGGGCCCGCTACACCTGTGGGCATTTCCATGCAGGGAAGCATCTTCTCTGTCTGGCAATTTGCAGACTTTGCTGTTCATTAACACTTGTCTGTCCTTTAAGATCATTTTAAAAGTTTCATCTAAATTCACATCCATATTTCACGTCTTGGAATGAGGGTGTGTTTGTGTCTCTTCTATCTGACCCTTAAAAACCAGAATGACATGAACTGTGGGCATGTTCTTAAAGTTAATTCTCCCCGGTCTTAATGTGCCGCCGATCACCTGGTGCCACGTCCTGGTTTCAACTTAAGGGAACAGTGAGACCACACAGGTGGTGTCACGCACCTCCGTCCCGCTGTAACCGTGAAGACGGGTCTTCCTGGGAGACTGGAGGGGAAGCGTCCGAGACGAGACTGGATGAACGATGCAGGTGTTTACTTCAAGTTGCGATGAAAGAGTGGAAGTCTGAGGAACGTTCTCTGCAGGAAACAGCGCCTCTGCTCTTCGTGTTAGACGGGCTATTACAAAGCATGCCGGTTCCAGTCTGTCTCCCTCCTGGTCGGTGCTGCTGGGACGGACCCCAGGCCCCTGCACGACCTCGGTACGACGGGGCCGTCTCTGGACCACGGAGCAGTGAGGTGGCGTGTGCGAGGGCTCGGCACGTCTGGCACTCAGCAGTGAGGGCTGGAAACACCCCGCGGACACATCGCCGTGTCATCGCCTCTTGGTTCTAGCATCTTCCAGATGTGCTGACTGCGGTGGGGAATTGAGAGCGACATGACCTTGTGTTCTGAGTCCCGGAAATAAAAGGACTACGGGAAGGAATGTGGACGCTGCTGAAAGGAGACACAAGGAGGGTCCAGCAGGTGTTTTCACTGTCTAGGAGGAAGGCTGTGGAGAGAGGGCTCAGACGACCCTCCCTGGGGACCAGGCTGCAAGATCGAGTTCTGCTGCAGGATGCAGGGAGGGGTTGAGCCCCGCAGAGCCACCCTCTGCCTGGGGGGGAGTCGCAGCCACGCTGTGGGGAGGATCCGTGGATTTTGCATCTGGGGGCAGTTTTCTGTGCTGCCCCCTCCCTGGGTATTTCCTGAGCCCTTTCTTGGTGGGGGGCAGGCACGGGGGTCCACAGCCTCCTCTGTACGAGCTCTGGGACAGGGTCTCTGGGCAGCAGCAAGGGTCCCCGAAGGGAGCCCATCCTCAGCTCGCTGTGCAGGGCTGCCTGGGAGATGCCAGGGCCCTCCCTGCCTCAAGGTCTGCAGGCCCCCCACAGAGACTTCCAGAAAAGGGGGCAGCACATGTAGCCAGGACTGTACTGAACGTGCCCTGGGCCTGCCAGCCTGTGGGTGCTGGGGCACCGGTACCCAGTGTCCCCCAGCCTGAGACCCGGGTCTGACCCCAGGGGCAAAACGGGGGGACCTCCATCCTGCCCTCCCCCATCATCTCCCAGGCCCGAGAGAGCTTTGGAGGAAGGGCCCCCACTGGGGACTTGGGAGAACCATTCAGCGTCCTCCCAGAGAAGGGGCGGGGGTGGGGAAACCCAGCACCGTTTTTATTTAGTGCTGTCTTTGGCTGAGTTTCCATGGAAACCACCAGTAGCTGGAAACACAGGCCCGTGAAAGTTTTTCAACTATCATTATTTTAAAGAATCTCACTCCCTCGTTCTAGCCCACATCCAGATAGCTGTTTCCATGGAAACTAGAATGGAAACTGCCAGAATGAGAGGAAGCCAAATTTTGGGCATTTCCCCTGGTTGCCGTGTGGGCGAGGAAGGGAGGCAGTGGCGGGGGCTACAGGGCTCCCCACCCACGTGGTCTCTGGCCAGGTGCCGGCTTTGCCAGGTGGGGGCAGGAGGTGCGGCACAGGGACAAGCTCTGATCCGTCCCTGGGGCCTCCTCTGCCCTCCTTGGGATGGCCATGGCACCGTGAGGCCACCAAGGGGAGAGGAGAGTCTCAGAGATGCTTTCCTCCCAAGTGCACTGAATGCTGGTCCCTGGACCCTCATGGAAGCACCTGTGAGGCCTGAAGGGTCCCCAGGCATGTCCCCAGCCCAGCTGGTGGCATCCCCACAGGGAGGTGGGGTGGGAAAGAACACAGTGCTCACCTGGGCCCAGCCGACAGGTGGGACAGGTGAGCCTGCCGTCAACCCAGCCTGGAAGACAACATCCTGAGGCCACAGCAGTTGAGCTGCAGAGGTGAGGTCGGCCGTGACTGCCCATCAGCCCCAGTCCCCACGCTGCAGGCAGGAGTTTGGGCCAGTGCTCAGGACACCAGAAAAAGGGTCCCTGTGGCCTCCGAATCCCGTCCAAGGCACTGGTGGGGGAGCTGAGAGAGGCAGTGGGTGGGCTGGGGCGTGGGGCCCCCTCTGCACCCCAGAGCCCCACGTGGCCCCGGTGCTTGTGTGCGTCTCTCACCTGCCCTCCTAGCAGGCTGGACAGCGCAGCCCTCCCTGAAGATGCGCCGGTATGTGAATGTGACCTTAGAATGAAGGTCTTTGTGGATGTAATTAAGCATCTTGAGACAAGACCCTCCCGGATTTACATGGAAGGAGGAGTGGATGATTCAGAAAGGATTCTTGGAGGCAGAAGAACAGCAAACCGAAGACCGAGCAGCACAAACTCGCTTGTCCTCAGAGACCTGTGTAGAAATCTCCACCCAGCCGCAGAGCACACCCTTGTATCTTAGGCCATAAAACAAATGTCAGTACATTTAAAAAGATTGCAGTCATATAAAGTATCTTCGAACTGCAATGGAATAAAATTAGAAATCACTAAGGGAAGGAAATTTGGGGGATTCACAAATATGTGCAAATCAAGCAGCGCACTCCTGAATAACCGTGGGTCAGATAAATAACAAAGGAAGTTAGAAAACACGTCGAGGTGAATGAAAACGAAACAAGAGGTACAGAAACACACCGGATGCAGCTAAAGCCATGCTTTGAGGCAAGTTTGTAGCTATACACACCTATATTCAAGTAGAACAAGTATCTCAAATCAAAAGCCTAAACTTCCACCTCAAAACTAGAAAATGAAAAGCAAAGTAAACCCAAAACAAGCAGAAGAGAGGAAATCACAATTATCAGAGTGAAAAGAAACAAAATATAGACTATAAAACAACGGAGGGCGTTTCCTGGGCTCTGTGCCGTCTCCTCCCCTCCTTCCGCTGGGCACCCGCACTCTGGCTCCCGGCCCTCCCCATGCTGCTGTGCGGCTGGCTGGGCATCTCCTCTCACCAGGACCAGGGCCTCTGCTGCGCTCCTCGCCCCAGCCACAGGGAAGCCCACCTGCCCGCACAGCCTCTGCAGCCCGGGTGCTCTGTCCTGACACTCAGAAGGTCACAGGCAGAGCACCCCACAGCCATCACCCTGTGGAGGGGCAGGCAGGGGGCACATCTGGGAGGCCGGGGCCTGGTTGTACCTGGCCTGGCAGCGGGTGCACCTCCCCAGGCTTCACTTTGAGCAAAGGACTCCACCTCCCCATGACTTGTTAGCACCAGGGGCTGTGTCCAGGATTGTCATCGAGCTCTGAGGACAGCCTGGCCTGCAGTAAAACCTCCAGAAATGCCATCTGGGGCAACTCCTGTTGTCTTTCCGCTGGTCTCCTATCAGCATCGTGCCAGGGGACAGCTGGGGTCACCGGGATGCAGCTGGTGGTGCGGGGACCGTGCACTCCAGGTGTCAGACCTGGTTTCGCCCATCCCTACACAAACAGGATCCCAGAGCTCTCACTGCTTCCCAACATCATTCCCCGTTTTTAATAGAAAAACCAGGAAGCCAGGGGTGCAGGGTGGGTGCAGAGGGATCCCTGGTGCCACCAGGTCCCACCCCGACGCAGACCTTTCCCCCACTCAGGGACACAACTTCCTTTTACTTTCTGCGATCTGGCTTCCTTCCCGGTCAGTGTTTAAATATAAAAGCAGCAACTAAATTTTTAAAAAGTAATTAAGCTTCTTTTATTTCTGCCAAGAGACGTGAGGGATGAAGAGGGTGGCAGGGCCGCCCCCCTCAAAAGCCCCGGGAGGGCAGCGGGTGGCTCCTGGTTCTGGCCACTCCCCTTGTCCTGGGCTGACCCGCCAGGGCTCCGCACCTGCCCTCTGTCCCCCGCCTGTCCCATGCCCCATGCAGGCGTCTGCTGTCTGTGATACTCCTGGACCCCCAGGCCCCTGCTCTGGCTCACAACCCCGCCTTGCACATCTCCTGATGACCACCCCAGGCCTGGCCCCTCCCGGGCTGCGGGTGCCCCCACCTGTCCAGACCCTCCTGGGAGGTCAGCACCCTCCGGATTGCTCCCTGCCAACTGCGCTGCCCCACTGCACCTGCTCCTGTGCCCAGGGCTTCGTGATCTTCCCTGCTGTGGTCCCTGCCCAGCGAGGGCGCCCGTGGGTGAGCGTCTGGGTTGGCTCAGGCCTCAGTGGCCCTGCTCTCCCACCCCCTGGCACCCACGCTGAGGCACGGCCGGTCCCTAAGGACCTCTGTGAAGCAGCAGGCACACAGCAACTTTCTTTTTTTTACATTTTTGGTGATTTGGCAGGAAATATGGTATTCTGTTTTACGAACAGTGCTAACTTGATGGGCTTTTCATTGAACAACCACAAAAGCGGAGCTTGGAGCCGCCCTGGCCCCTGGCAGCTCTGCCCGTGGCGGGGCCTGAGCCCGCAGGTGCCTCAGTGGCGGCGGCTGGTGACCCTGCTGTGTGTCCTATTTTGAAAGGTGTTTTCACCCCTCTACCTAGTAATTCAAGAGTGTTTCATGATCGTGTTGCCATATTAAGCAAAAACTTGCTAGGATTTTTATTCTAATAGGGCATACCTATAAATAATTTCGGAAAGAATTCAGTTTTATGATGTTTCTCCTTTCCTTAAGAACATGACGTACTGTTTGCCTGTTGTCGTGGAAGCAAATTAGCACAAACTTGTTGGCTGAAATGACACACACCTTTCTGTCCCCATCCAGGACTGGAGGATTCCGGGGCTCTGGGGAGGAACCTGCTTCCTGCCCTTCCCAGCTCCAGGGCGCCTGCGTGGTGCCTGGCCCTGCCGCCCCGCCTGTGCTGCTCTCTGTCCCGGCGCC
>CAUYRT010089838.1:0-22426 GCA_963574885.1 Lepilemur ruficaudatus
CATCCTCGCCAGCATTTGTTGTTTTGGGATTTTTTGTTAGAGTCCAATCTCACTGGGGTTAGGTGGTATCTCATTGTGGGTTTGATTTGCATTTCTCTGATGATTAGAGATGATGAACTTTTTTTATATGTTTTTTGGCCATTATTCTGTCTTCTTTGGAGAAGTTTCTGTTCATCTCCTTTGCCCATTTATAAATGGGATTTTTTCTTTTATAATATGTAAAAAACACTTGTTTAAAAAGTATTAAAAAGGCATCATACAATACAGATTTTAAACACAGTTTAATTATTATATTGATCATTTAAAACTGGTTGCAGTCCTTATTTTCCATCCAGTTAGCACACATCTTGATTAATTTGTTCTTTATTGAGAACATAATTATAAAGTAATTATGAAAACTTAAAATGTCATTAACTTTGTCCTCCATGGATTTAGTAGCCTAATAAAACTCATCTAAATTCTTAACTTTCCTTTAAAATCAGTCAACGCATAAAAACTTGTACATACAGTCAGTGGCTTTCATTCTTCTCTTCAAATAATTTCCTCAAAATTATCTTGTTTATTAGTTTATCATTTTTTATGTTTCTATAGTCTCTGGTTTCATTAGACATATGACCTGAATTGTTTCTTCATATTCTATAAGTTTGTTGTATGTATGTATTTATTCCTATATACCTGTATTTATAGGTATATAGGTATCACACACACACACACACTGTGCTGTGAAAGTACTGAAAGGACTATAATATGTTTGTCACCAGAAATAGGAAAATTAGAGCATTGATAGAAAAAAATTCAGAATATACTTATTCTTCATATATCATATTATTGAATCTAATTCCAGGTTTTGGGCTCTCTTGTTTTTCTCCTCTTCATTTTTTTTATTTAAATAGATTTATGAGGTACAAGTTGTTTTTTTATTACATGGATGAATTGCATCATTGAGGAATCTAGACCTTTAATATACCCATCAACTGAATAGTGTACATTGTACCCAATAGGTACTTTTTCATCCCACACCCTCTGAATATCTAATATCCATTAAATCACTATGTGACCATGCCACTCATTGCATAACTTCCATTTATGAGCAAGAAACTGTGTTATTTGGTGTTTTGTTCCTGAAACACTTCACTTAGAATAATGGCCTCCAGTTCTATGCAAGTTGGTGCAAAGGCATTAATTCACTCTTCTTGATGGCTGAGTATTATTTCATGGTATATATAAAACACTATTTTCTTTAATCACTCATCTATCCGTGGGCACTTAGGTTGATTCCATGTCTTTGCAATTATGAATTGTGCTACGATGAACATATGGGTGCAGGTGTTTTTTTTAATAAAGTGACTTATTTTCCTTTGGGTATTCAGTAGTGGGATATTCAGTATTGGGATTTCCAGATTGATTGATAGGTCAACTTTTATTTCTTAGAGAAATCTCCATGTTGTTTTCCCTAGAGTCTCTACTAATTTACGTCCCCACCAACAGTGTATAAGCATTCGCTTTTCATGCATTCATGTTAACATCTATCAGCTTTTTTACTTTTTTATAATGGCCATTCTGACAGGAGTTTATGTCTGCTCTGTCAAAGATAAATTGGTTATTGGTGTATGGTTTTATTTCTGGGTACTCAATTCCATTCCATTGATCTATGTGTTTACTTTTATAACAGTGTCATGGTGTTTTGATTACTATAGTATAATTTAAAGTTGATAATGTGATGCTTCCAGATTTGTTCTTTTTGCTTGTGATTGCTTTGGGTATTCAGGTTCTTTTTTGATTCTATATTAAATTTAGGATAGCTTTTCTGTATTTATTTTTATAAATTTCAGAATATTATATAGGTATAAATGTTTTGGTTACATGGATTGCTTTTGTGCTGCTTGAGTCAGGGTTATAAGTGTTCCCATCACCCAGATAGTGTACATTTTACCTGTTAAGTATGACCCATCCCTTGCTCACCCCTCCCACCTGCATGATATCTGTTGAGTTTTAGTACTGTCTGTGCACATGAATGCTGATTGGTTAGTTCTAATTTAATAATGAGTACATGTGGTATTTTCTTTTCCATTTTTGTGACACTTCAATTAGGAGAATAGTCTCTAATTCCATCCAGATTGTTGCAAAAAAACATTAAGTCATCATTCTTCATGGCTGAGAAGTATTCCATGGTATGCATATACCACATTTTGTTAATCCACTTATGAATTGATGGGCGTTTGGGTTGATTCCATATCTTGGCAACTGTGTTTTGTGCTGCAATAAACATTCAAGTGTAGATGTCTTTTTGATAAAATGACTTATTTTCCTTTGGGTAAATACCCAGTAGTGGGATTCCTGGATCAAATTGTAGGTCTACTTTTAGTTCTTTGAGGAATCTCCATACTCTTTTCCAAAGAGGTTACACTAATTTTCAGTCCCTTCATCAGTGTATATGTGTTCTTTTCTCTCTGCATCCATGCCAGCATCTATAGTTTTTAGATTTTTTTAATAAAAGCCATTCTGACTGGGGTAAAGTAATACCTCATTGTTGCTTTAATTTGCATTTCCCTGATGATTAGTGACATTGAGCATTTTTTCATATGTTTGTTGGCCATTTATCTTCTTTTGAGCATCTTCTCTTCATGTCTTTTGCCCACTTTTTGATCGGGTTGTTTGATTTTTTTCTTGCTGATTCTCTTGAGTTCTTTGTAGATTCTGGTCATTAGCCCTTTATCAAATGTATAGCATGTGAATATTTTCTTGTATTCTGTAGGTTGTCTGTTTGCTCTGTTGACTGTTTCCTTGGCTGTGACTTTTTAATTCTGTGATAAATGATCTTGGTATTTTGATGGGAATTACATTGAATCTGTAAATCACTTTGGGCATTCCATTTTAACAATATTGATTGGTTCTTCCAATCCGTGAGCATGGGCTGTTTTTGCATTATTTGCATCATCTCTGATTTCTGTTATCACCATTTTGTAGTTCTTTCTGTAGAGATCTTTCACCTTCTTGGTTAAGTACATTTCTAGGTATATTTCTCCTTTTTTTGCAGCTACTGTGAAAGGTATTGAGTTCCAGATTTAATTCCCAGCCTGGCTGTTATTAGTGTGTAGAAATGCTACTGATTTGTTACATTAATTTTGTAACCTGAGCCTTTACTGAATTTCTTTGTTAATTCTGGGGTTCTTTTGGAGCAGTCTTTAGGGTTTTCTAGATATAATATCATATCATCAACAAACAGGAATAATTTGACCTACACGTTTGTGACTTGAATGTCCTTTATGTCTTTCTCTTGCCTGATTGCTCTGGCTAGGGTATCCAGTACTACACTGAATATAAGTGGTATGAGTGGGCATCCTTGTTTTCTTCCGATTCTTAGGGAGAATGCTTCCAATGTTACCTCATTCAGTATGATGTTGGCTATGAGCTTGTCATGTATGCCTTTTATTATTTTGAGATCTGTTCTTTTCTGTATACTTTCTTAAGGGTTTGTTCATGAAGGGGTGCTGTATTTTATCAAAATGTGCTTTTTCCACATCTATTCATATATTCATATAGTTTTTGTTTTTAATTCTCTTTATGTGGTGAATTTATTGATTTGCATATGTTGAACCATCCTTGGGTCACTGGGAAGACATCCATTGATCATGGTGAATTATCTTTCTGATGTGCTGTTGGATATTGAATTTGCTAGTATTTTGTTGAGGAGCTTTGCATCTATGTTCATGAGGGATATTAGTCTGTAGTTTTCTTTTGTTGTTGTTGTTGTGTCTTTTCCTGGCTTTGGAATCAGGGTGGTACTTATTCCATAGAATAAGTTAGGGAGTATTCCCTCCTTCTCTATGTAATGGAACAATTGCAGCAGGATAGGTACCAGTTCTCTTTTGTAGCTCTGGAAGAATAGAGCCGCGAACAAACACATCTGGTCCTGAAATATTTTGTTGTTGTTTTTGGGATATTTTTTATTACTGATTCAATCTCATTACTCTACGTTGGTCTGTTTAGGATTTCTATTTCTTTCTCATTCAAGCTTTGGAAGTTGTCTGTTTCTAAAAGTGGATACATTTCCTCCACATTTTTTAGTTTGTGTGCTTAGAGGTGTTCATAGTAATCTCAGATGATCTTTTTCATTTCTGTGGTATTAGTTATAATGTCTCCTTTTTCAATTCCAATTGAGCTTATTTAAATCCTCTCTCTTCTTTCCTTGGTTAATCTACCTAGTGGTCTGCCAATTTTGTGTATCTTTTCAAAGTACCAACTTTGTGTTTCACTAATTTTGTAATTATTTTTAGTTTCAATTTCATTTAGTTCTGCTCTAATCTTTGTTATTGTTTGTCTTCTACTCTTTTGTGGTTTGGTTTGTTTTCGTTTTTCTAGCTCCCTCTTTTACAGCTTATGCAATAATTTCAATAACTTGTAAGAGCATCACTTGTATATCATGTCATGGTAAAATAGTTACTAACATTTTAGAATGCCTATTATATTCTAGTAGTCTGCAAATATCTTAATTTTGTAATCCTCACCATAACATTAAAAGGTATATATTTTTGTCTTCAATTGTCGTGAGATATAAGAAAGCAAATATCCAAGGTAAGAGTAACTTATTTGAAGTTAGTAAGTAGAGGAGCCTGGTTTTAAATCCATCTAAATATCAAGCCCATTACATTTATCTGCTTGACCCCAGGACACCAAAGAAGAGTTAGACCATTACTCAATACCTCTTGTTTAATAAGGCATAGAAGTATGTAATTCACTTTTGAATTATATCCATTAAAAACGGTTAAAACAGAAAATAATTGTGGCACTTAATGGGGTAAATGTCAATTATCAGAATGATTCATTTAGGTGGAAAAGTTCTCCCTCTGACAATGCCAGATAAATGAGGTGTCTCTACATGTTATTTCTGTTTTGCTTCTGTACATCTTTTTGATTTCCAACTGGCACTCCATTATTTGATTCATTTGCATTTACTAATGAAGCTTTTAGTCCATGTTAGAACTTCAAGCCTTTAAAAACTCTTGGTAAATTTGCTTCACACCAACCTATCCCCAAGTTTCCATTTCAAAATGGCATCATTGCTATTGCTACAGCTTGGACTGGCATTAATTTTGGCACAGGCTCAGAAACAGATTCATTTCTAATTGATCTTAAAAGGTACATTGGTTTTGGTTTTATGTAACCTCTTCTGGCATACCTTTTGTTTTTCTAATAATATTCATCTCAGCCAGGCTTCAAGCTACTTAAACCCTTCTGGGCAGTTTTTGCATTAACTCACAATTTAAACTAAATTTTATTTATTACAACTAACATTAGAGATGCTTTGTATGATGCTTTGAAAGCAATGTCATAAAATATTTATTATATTAAAAAAACCTGTATATATGGTTTCTCAGGAGATGTACCATTTTTGGAGAGTAAGAAAAATTTTAAAAAATGTAAACTAGGTCCAAATCAAAAAGCAAAATGTCTATGCACAGAGATAAGAGTGTCCATAAATCCAAAAAGTGTACAGTTTTCAGTTAGGGAGACATAGAACCCTAATATGTACATACAATTTACAGATATGGTAAGTTTTGATTTTTATATACATTTTAGTTTTCAACATAAAATGTCTGGCAAGATATATACCTACATCCAACAAATATTTCTTGAGGGCCTACTATGCTCAGGCATTCTGCTATTTGGAGTGATATGACAATGCATGAGACAGACCTG
Source organism: Lepilemur ruficaudatus (assembly GCA_963574885.1). NCBI lineage: Eukaryota > Metazoa > Chordata > Mammalia > Primates > Lepilemuridae > Lepilemur > Lepilemur ruficaudatus. The sequence goes on from CAUYRT010089838.1 coordinate 5,701, forward strand.
CTTTCACCCTATTGTTGAGCAGTAGCAGGTTGTGCTATACCAAGTAACATAGAATACATCTGCTTCAACAAATATGAGTCATAGCAAAATGTCAAGCCGGTGCCAAAGAAATTTACCCCATGTTGACAACATTGCTCAAAGAATATATTAAAAAATAATAAAGGCAATACAACACTGAAATTGACCTACTAAATCATTAATAATTGTGAATAAATATTGTTATAAACTATGATAGTAATCGATTTGTAATTTAAGGCTGATTTTCAATTTTGTTTTGAATTTTTAACCCCTTCAACTGGCATGTCAAAAATATAGCATAGAAATGTCTCAACTTACAAATTTTAAGTTAAGAACTTTCATAAATATGAACTGTGCTCCAGAGCAAAACCCTGTGCTACTTTGCAAACAGGTGGCAGATTCCAACAGAACATTTTGGCTGTGTTCCTGCTACTGAGTATATTTGTTCTTTTTTATGCTTAATGCTAATAGTTGTTAATATTAAATATATCACACTTGTATGAAGTGCTAAGTAATGAAAATACTGAAAGTGTCTCATAAGATAATGCATAGATTGTGATGGGAAGTAGAAATTAATATAGGAGTATTATGACTATCACTGACTGAGTTCTTAGAGCAATTTTCAACTGGTTCTGTCTAGCTCAACTTCAATCTAGAGGCGAGACTTTCCTCATATGCCAGCAACACCAAAGATGCCCAGCTCCCTAGTTACCATTGGCTGGTGGGTTACCTACTGGTGATAGGCTTTGAGGGGAATGGTTTGCTCAAGAGGGCCTTCACATTCCCCTTAGCTTGACTAAATTTTAGACAGATTTCTTCCTGACTATATGCTCTTGACCTTTTTTTTTTCTTAGAAAACTTGTAACTATAAATTCCTCCTCTGTTCCTTTAAGATATAAATCTTCTCCCAGCCTCCTGCAGTTTTACAACCCAGGAAGGTCTTTCTCAAGGACCTGGAAGCCATACCTTTGAAGTGGAATCATCAGGAAAGACAGTACCGCTAAGACCCAGTTTCTGTGAGAGGGCAAGAGACTAACTTCAAGAAGCACAAATTGGCAAGCACAGATTTCCTAATGACACTGACCAAGCCCACTCTTGCCCCAACATCCTCCAGGACCTTAACATTAGCTCACCCGGTACTTAAAGCTCTCCCTTCATTTGTTTTGACAGCGTTGAGTTCAATCTCTCTCTCTCCAGTTGCCATAGTCTTGACACCTACTGTCATAATCTTGAATAAAATCTCCCTGAGTTGTTTAACTTGTCTAAGGCAAAGTTTCTTTGACAGGTTATGCTGTCTCTAGGGCGCTGATGGTCTGTCCACACTTCAAACTCTGTGTTTTGTATGTGTGGTAATTGATGATGGATGGTCTTTTCTTGGCTATAACCGGAGATAGAGGTTAAAGCTGAAGCATTCTCCATACAGCTAAAAGTTGTTCAAACCGTTTCTATACTGAGTGGTCATTCAGTCTTTTTCTCTTTTGTCCCTAACCAATATCTGGTCTAGCTTCAGGAAATTAAGTGTAATCATTTCAGGTATGCATCCCAATAATTTTTTTCTGGCCCTTGATGAGTGAGTAGCTTCGTTTGAGCTGCTGCTCTCCCAGAGACTGAATTCCATCCCTATTGGAGATAAATTAGAGATACAACACCCCACTAGGGGTACATCTGAAGAAGCCATGGAGTGGGAAACAGGAAAAATACTTTAAAATATACCTCCACCACAAAAGGGGGAAATAAACTCAAGGTTGTAGGAAAATGAGTAATGGTCAGTTCAAGAGAAATGATTTTAAAAGATAAAGTTAATCTAAAAAAATGACATTCTTAGCAATTAATGACAATTATCAAGAGATGAGGAAAAAATTTCCAGTTCACTTCCTTTAGTACCCCAACTCCACCAGTGCTTGCACTCTCCAAGGCTGGGAATAGCAATGCCTTGACATTCCCATGTGGCTTGTCCTCACCACCCTCTTGTTCTCATTTCCTTCATTACCCTCCCTTAAATCCCAAATATCATAGTCATCACTTCCTTGAAATTACTGTAAACTTTCTTGCTTATTTATCACTCTGTCCTCTCTTGGCAAAATTCAACTCTGATTAGTGACCTTCTGCTACTTTTCTACCTGAATCCACATATTTGAATTGTTTGGATTAAAAACTCATAGCCATGCTAATTGGTGTCACCTTAAATTCATGATCATTAATCTCCAGTGGGCCACTAGCACTCGTCAGCTATCCTACCATATTTCCCCAGTTCTTTAATTTTCCCCCTTTTATCTAGATCAATACCTCTCAAACTTTAATCTGCATATAAATCACCTGAGGATCTTATCAAATGCACAGATTCTGATTCAGTAGGTCTTGAGTGGGATCTGAAATTATGTATTTTAATCATCACCCGGCTGATGAATATGCAGCTGATCTGGGGACCCTTTCCTGAGTAGCTTCCTTCTTATCACATTCACCTGATGACCTTGTTCATATTTCACTGAGAATCAGATAGAACGTCCACAAGCTTATTTCTCTAAAACTACCAACATACTTGCATCTGTATTCATGTGCTCTGTCTTCCCTCCTCTAGGAATAAAACTTTATGTGCCTTTTTTAAGGTCACATCTACCATTTACTCATTGGATCCAACTCCTCATCTACTCAGGGCCACTGCTTCAGTAGTTCACTTCTGTCATTCCTATGCAAACATTTTTTCACTACATATACATAACATAGTTTATCCCATTTGAAAAAAAGAAAAAACTCAATCTCACAGCCTTACCGGTTACTTCCCCTTTTCTCTGTTCTCCCCTCTAGATTAAAAACTCCTTGAAAGTATTGTCTGTATTTTCTTTTTCTAATTTCTTCCATCTCTTTTCCTGGGAATCTACTGAAACTTACAGGTTTTGAAACTTACAGAGGAAGGCCACTTCGCCAAATTCAATGACCAAGTTTTAGTATTTATTTTACTTGGTCTTTCAGTAGCACTTGATATAATTGATCATTGCCTCCTTCAATCAGGTTTTGCATTTGGCTCTAGCAACAGCATGCGCTTGTGCGCTCTCTCTCTCTCTCTCTCTCTCTCTCTCTCGCTCTCTCTCTCTCTCTCTCTCTCTCTCTCTCTCTCAAACGCAATTCTTTCTCATTCTTCCTCTCTTGTTTCTTCTCATGTCTGCAACCTCTAAGTCAATGATTCTCAACATTGGCTACACACTAGAATCACCTGATGACTTTTGCTTTAAACAGATACCTGAGCCTTATCTCCAAAGAGTCTAATATAATTGGTTTGGTATGAAACCTGGGCAAAGGTCATTTTTAATGTCCCCAGGTCTTGCTAATATGCATCCAGGGTTGGGAACTAATGTACAGCCACTGTTTGGACCTCTTCTCCATCCATATTCACTTGTAGGTGATGCCATTTTGAAAAAGGAAACACATTTCTTACCAAGTGTGCAAGGTAGACAGACGTCAGGAGTACTGATTTATCAAATAAAAACACAGTGCATATATGAAGGGGAAACACCCACTTATTTACGAAGATTACTAAGTTTTCATTAGTCTGTCCATAATGGGAAGATGACAACTTTCTCAAATGATTATTATATACACAAAGGTCATGACATATTCAGACAGCAGTATATCATAATTCAGGGATTATTTATTTTCATTACAAAGTCCAGATTTATAACAATATTCAAGGTTTTATTATTTTGAGTTCCAGAACCAGTTAAAGCAATCCTATTAGCTTTGTTTCAATCTCAGAGTGCATAGACTTTTTTGTTTGTTTTTTTTGTTTGTTTTTAAACATGGCATGTGAAGTGCTTAATTGTAATGAAAGTGGGAAAAAGTGTCAGTTTTTACTTCCTTAAGTCTGATAGCTTTAAATATTATCTGTGCATAAAATTCTCCATCTGTACCTCTCATATAGACAACTCCTCTAAATCTTGACTCAAATGTCCTGCTGCCTACTCAGCATCTACTACTGAATGTCTAATTGGCATTTCAAATTTCACAACATTGCCTCCACCCCTGTTCTTCTTATTCTTCTTTCTTATTTTGCTCCATGGCGTGCACCATGATTTGACAAACCACTTTAAATTTGTTTATTTTCTGTCTCCTCTTCCCGCTGCCCACACTGGAATGTAAGCTCCACTGAGGGCAGAAACTTTGATTTGCTGATGACATAGTCATACCTAAACTAGTACCTGGCACACTGTACTGTCTCAATGCATTTTTTTTAAATGAATGGATAATTTAGCCTGTAGAGAGAAGATGAGTACCCACAGGTGCTATAGGCCCCATATTAATTCATTAAAAAAGCTAAAGGGCAATTTATACTTGTTTTGATTCATTTTTTATTGCTGAATTGAACTGCTATATGCAAGAGAATATGAGGAATACTTAAATCAGTCATCCCCCCATTCTAATTAGCTTTAGTACTACAGCAATGTATTTATCTTTTGCAAATCACACAAACACACAAACCAAACCCTCTTCTTTCTACCCTATCCCCAACACATACACACACTCATAGAAACATAGAGCCCTCAATATTTTTGGTAGAGACTTACAATGAATTATCATATAAAGAAAAGAATAATTCAGAGAAGTGGGGCTTTCCTTCCCTTTAGGGTTCTTCATTTACTAACTTCTAACATAATTCTGAAAGGCATGACATTCCGTCCCCTTTAACATTGCCCTAAAAACGCTTTCTTGATTATGCATTGGAAAATGTTCCTGAAGCACAAAAGATTTGAAAAACACTTTGGTACACCCTGGCTGTTCTCTTTAGTGTTTTCTGGGACTCCTGTTGTAGAGGTGTGATGCTGCTGCTGCTGCTGCTGCTCTTGCTGTGCTGGAGTTAAATTGCAAAACTTTTCTGTTTGATGGAAGGTTTGCCTGGCCTTATAGCTAAAGACAACATAGTTTTTCCACTGATGGAGCAAAGGCAGAACCAAGGAGAAATGCTGGGGTTTACATTGAGGCCAAGAGCCCATATGGTCTGCCAGCCAGATTTAAACATGTCTAAACGGAACTGGTAGCGGCACCAACACCATCATACATGCCAGGGGTGTGTGGTGACTCAAAGAAAGATTCACTCTGCTTGGCAAAAAGCTCTTCCCAGGGAATATGGAAGTAGTTGGCTGCCTTGGTGGCAGAGTTTCCAACTGCGAAAACAAGGGACAGCATAGGTAGTATTGACTCTGGCTCCTTTGATGCTTTGGGGTTTGGGTTTGGGAAAAAAAGGCAAAGGTGGTCCATTTTCTTTCCAAGATGGTAATTTGTTTTAGTGCCTGACAGCCTGCTCCACTTCGCTAAGGTGAGGAAAATCAAGCTCACTGACATTCCTGCCCACAGTACCTTCTGTTATGCCCATGTGGTTTGCTGGCACCAAATCATCTCTGAGAGAAAACAAAAGGCTAAAGTGGATGTTCTGTTAAAGCAACCTGTTTCCTTTTCCACTTTAGTTAGCACTTTTTAGGCTTTTTATGTCATCCTTGTTGCTTGCACATGTAGACATATTTCAGTTTATTTAAGAGAGATTTCAAGGTCATTAAAATTTATCTTTCGAAGGTCACAAACCTGTACTGTCAATTCTGTAGTTATGGAGGAGTCTGTCTTTAACCTTTCTAATAGATAGTCTGTAAAATCTATAGTAGCATACAGGAGGGAGAAAATGCTTTATTCAGCTATATCTTTGAAAAGCAATAATCACTGCTAGCATCATTGATAGTCCATTAAGGGATATATTTTTCTAAGAGTGACTGATTCTTTCTACCTAGTAATTTAAATAAGGCTCATGTTCGGAATGACTGATAAAGATTTAGTAAATGCTATGTAATATTTTGTAAAATATTTATGTTTTGTTTTAATCACCAATCACACAGTTTAAGTGTACATTCACCAAAGGGGTTGGAGAGGGATAAAGCATATTATCATTCTCAGATGTGTATCTATCTAAATTTCAAAAGAATTTTAACGTAGAAATAAATATATATGTGTATTAAAACAAATACAACTCAACATCATTCTGGCAGCCAAAGGAGTTACATGCATGCACTATTGAAATTAAAAAATTAGATTTTAATGTTTAATGTATTTTTAAACATAGCTAACACATAAGAAACCAGCTGGGCTTATTATAGGTCCAGAACCTTCCAAATTAAACAGTATGTGCTAAAAAACGAATCTAATCATGCAGACAGGTTTTTTCCCTGTAATCTTATTCAGTAATATTTAATTTCCAACAAATACAGATTGCCAGCTGTTAACATCCTTTTACTGCAAGATGAGGCTAAGAAATTTAATGCTGGTAGTTTTGTGTGTATGATTGTCGCCCATAAATTACACACTGCTTATGGTGGAATATTTGTTAGCATTATTCTTCCACCTCAAAATGTATTTCAAATATGAAAAACTGCCTAATTCCCCTATGAAACAGCATCAGTTGTTATTTTGAGAAACTACTTAGTTTGTTCAAACACCCTCTAGAATCTCTATGAGCAACTAAGTAAAACTAGAACTGCGATACTAAGAAAGAATCTACAACTCTTCAAATACACCGTCTTGTTCCATTCTGGTCAAATCTAAAACAGGAAATTTTGAGACAGAAGGGAAGCTATTTTTGAATTAATTATCAGAGTCTAGTATGTTTTATTCAATTTAGATAAATAAAAATGTAACACTAGCTAGAAGAGAAAAATTGGAATGCTCCTGACATAAAGAAAAAAATACATGTTTGAGGCAATGGATATTCCAATTACCCTGATTTGATTATTACACATGTATCAAAATACTACATGTGTGCCAAAAATATGTAAACGTTTTTACTGATATATCATTCAACTATTATGTATCAGTAAAAAATAAATAAATTTTTAAAACTAATGTTATTGTTAATTCACTTGAGATAGCAGTTTAAAACAAGAACTGACTTGGGGAACAAAGAAATGACTAGTCACTTTAACCTAAATCGAAACTGTTATAAATTATTAGCCTGTAAATATATCAAATGGCAAAACTTTGTTATATTTTGTGTAGAATTTCCTAGTGAACATTGTTAATTATAGTCTTGTATATTACATCATTCTAATTTAAATAAACAATTGAACAAATGGCAACAAGTGCACACTTCTCTGAATTGACCTTGAGAAAAGAAAAAAGTATTATAGATATAGGATACTTCTGATGTTTCATTTAGTCTTTGGAAATAGGGAACGATGAAGAAATGAGTTTAATCTGACAAAGAAGGTAGAGTATTGCTAGTTGGCAAAGGCACAAGTGAGTTCTTAGCTGCATAACCCATCATAACACATATTTCTTCTTTTCAGATGCACGATCTAAAACGCTTCAGTAAATTTATCTTAATAAGGAAACTGTAGCAGTATATTGTAAAATAAAACATGATAGTTTAAGGGAGTGGATTATAGTATATTCCAGAATTAGAAATATAGCAAAGTATTTGGGGAAAACAGCGCTCACTCAGCACCATTAGGAATGATGTAGAATAAAAGATTTATAAAACAATGCAACCTTACACGATTGCAGCAGGTGGGAAAACAGTCTTGGTTTTGCTATTTCTTTTTCATCTGGTACTGACTGTGAAGTCACCGGACAGGCACTCAGAAGGCAAAATGGGGGATAGCAGTGACAACTGGAGCCCCCAAGGAACCAGCTGGAGCTTGTATCTGTCTCTCACTTTAATCCATGATGGTCTCTAGCGGTTCTCTTGCCCCACTCACACTGGGATTTGGAGACGTTAAGGAAGAAATCTCAAGACAGCTGGCCATGAGAGCCACTTGTCCAAACCAACAAGGTTAGCCCCAGATCCACAAAGATGAACGTTATCTCCTTCAACTTCCCAAGAATAAACATGGCCACTGATTTATTTCTACCTTTCAAATATAGCCAATGTTTGTCTTGTGGCCAATGTTAACCAGAAACATTCTAGGAAATACAGTTCAGCTTACCCAAATTGGCGTTAAAAATCACCATACTGTCAAATAGCAATCTCAACAAGGGTTGCAGTTCTCTAAATAAACTTCCACCTTAAAGGTCCTTATGTTCTATCCTGATTCCTTTCTTACAGAATCAGAACCTATTACCAGTTACAGATCATGATGCCGGACTCAGATAGCTCTAGGGTCGCTAGTAGCTTTAATCACAAATGAGTTGACAGGTTTTTATTGACTCTTAGGGGGTAAGAATCATCAGGTGAAAAGACTGAGTATTTCTGTACTATTGGACTGCAGTCTCCCCTAGAAAGTCCTCTGTTTTCTGTTTCTTTTCTCATAGAATCAAGATTCAAATAAATGATTTTGCTTCTATTTTTATAAGAAAATTTTAATATGTTGAGAAGCCAATTTATTAGATAGAAAATATATTACCCATACTTAGCCTTTTGCTTTTCTTTTGGCTATTATCCGATGGCCACTAGATTCTTTTGTTCTTTTCCTGTTGGCACTTAATTTTTATTTCTTTCCACCAAGAAAAGAAAAATAAGAAAATAATAAGAAAAAACTACAGATCTTTCCACCATATGGTCTTCATTGATCTGGTCCACTTGTATCATACTTTTTTCTCGTAAGGACCCAAACTTATCTCCATTTCTAAGGAGATCAACAGCTTTTAGCAAATGCGTTCTCATCCCTTTCCAATTTTCAGTAAGCTCTTCCCTGCAGGTCTGCTATTTTAGCAAAACTCCAGTTTAGATTGCTTCACTGATTGAACTTACTTCTTTAACCTATATTGACTTCTGAACAAATGAAATGAAGACAGATTTGCCTCAGAGGGAATCAGTATAGGGAGAGAGAGTGATTTCCACTTTCCGTCTTGCCTCTTAGGAGCCAACGCTCGGGGCTGTAAACCATGATGGTTCATCTGAGCAGCCTGTGCCCCGAGTAGCAGGTCTGTGGCAAATGGGAGGGACGCGCTGATCCACTGCTTCCATTAGAGCCAAATGGCTTTCTACCAAGACACTGTTATGGGTGAGCCAAGATCCTTTGCAAGGTCACTTCATGCTATTGACACACTTGGAAAAGGAATTTGGAATACGTAAATTCATTCAATCACATTTTCTCTTTAAAAAGACAAGGCAGCTAAGTAAGGGGAATGCACATCAAGGTTACTAACTAAATTTAACTCATAATGAGGCATGAAAATCTAACTATTTTCTGTAATAAGAAATTTGGTCCCAAAGAATTCTGCAATTAATAGTAAGTGAAGAAATACTATAGATCCTAGAAGACTTTCTAAGGGGCTAACCTATAGCCCTCTCCTCAAGAAATGTGTGTAAACACTATTTATCCTAGATATCCACAGATACACAGACATTCGGTAGGGGCTGCATCAGGTTAGGAGGACAAGGGAAGTTTCACAGACGTTTTGTTCTGAATGAGTAGAAACATCTGTTCTAGTGTACAATTCAGAAATAAATTCCCCTCCGGTATTAATAATTGATTCTAATAAAATAACAGAGTTATATGTTAACTTTTTAAAATATAGAATTAGATGGCAACTTTGTAAAGATATGCTCCTGAAGATGGTTGATTTTTATGTCATCATTTTATGTGCATTACAAAACAAGCCATTTTTCTAGGATCTTACCTATTTTTTCTTTATCTTCCATTGAACATTTTTCTTGTTCTCAATGTTTTCTTCTTTTGTACATGCTTTTTCTCTCTTTTATGTATCAATATTTCTTTGGTTCACTTTTATATTACTGTAAATGAATTTTCACTCTTATAATTCCTTTTCTTTTCTTCCTTCCTTCCTTCCTTTCCTTCCTTTCTTTGCAAATACAAAAAGTATCCTCTATTTTAATACACTTCAAGGTCTGATATTATGTGACAATTTCCTTTCCCTCCTGTTCCCTATTTCCAACATATAAAACCGCCATTCTGGCACAGATATAAAATTAGTTTTGCTCAATGGATTTCTTGTCATGCATGTGCACAAAGCTTCATTTACCGTCAATTTAGGTTTTTGTTTTCCTCTGGTGACTCATTTTGCTGCATCTGTGTTTATTCTGTAACCTGTGGATAAGGCATGTTTCTCTGGCAGGGAGATGGCTGAGCATTTGCTGTAGGCTGCCATGTGTTAGCAATTCCTATATGCAGTTCAGGGGTGCTTTCTCCTCTGCATCAGATACTACTACTCTTTACATAATTCCTATGTGATAGTCAGCTTAAATTCTGTTTGCTTATCTCAGGGTTTATTGTTGTTGTTGCTGCTAATTCACTTAATATATCACAGATGCTTTTCTCATTTTTCCAGAGGTAAATAAATACAAGTCTTACTGATATATCTCAGATATTTAGTGATGGTTAATGCTTTGCCCTTTTTTCAATGCTAAATTGGTCATATACTTTGTTCTCTGTTTTTTCTAGTCCGTTCTAAAATTTACCCTGTACATTTGGGTCTTTCTCACATAACAATGCAAATCCATTCCAGCCATAAACTTTTTCAGAAACATTTCACAGCCTATTGTTTTAAAACATGTTTATATTCATGGATTGCTACTCAAATGTACTTGAGATGTTTTTTCCTTCTGAATAACTGTCTTATATAACCTGGTTTATAAATTAGTGTGTTGCTTTTAATATTTCTGAAGACATGAGTCTCACTTTCAGAGTTTATATGGTTAAGATGTAAGGTTAGTACCACAGGGGAAAGGAGCTTATGCAATGAAAGTTTGTAAAGGAAAAAGTTATTAGCCAATTTTGGAACTTGCTTAAATCTTATGTTTCTGATGTTTGAGAGAGCACAGAAATTTTAAGATAATAAGATTTAATTTTTGTATTTAAGCATAGATGGTTACTAAACAGGACCTTTTACATACAGAAAGGTGGAACTGCTATCCAGTCATGCAGATTGTTTAATAAACTCCCTTTCTTGGCAGGGCTATTTGACTCTGAGCTAATCACAAATTATTCATTGCTTGGAAATATCTCAAAATAACTATAGGGATGTAGAATTGCTTCTATTGTGAAACTGGGGTATTGATTTTGTCTCACTGTGACTCCTGTTCCAGTTTCAAGACTAGTTTGTTCTATCATATGAATAATAATAATTTTTACAAAATCCTACTGTGTCAGAACCATGGCCCTTCCGTCCATATTAGATGATGTTAATTGGTGCAAGACTAAACCCAAAAAAGTCCGCAATGACTTAAAAAACTGTATCAATATGGCTGCTGTAGCAAAGAGACACAACCTAAGTATCTTAAAATAAAAGAAATGGATTCTCTCACAGTTCTAGGGGCTAAACGTTTGAAATCGAGATGTTGGCAGGACCACACTCCCTCCAAAGTTTCTAGAGAAGGATCCTTTTTCGTCTCTTCCAGCTTCTGGTAGCCAGGTATTCTTTGGTTTGTGGCAGGATAACTCCAGTCTCTGCTTCCATGTTTATATGACGATCTTTCCTCTGTGTTTTTATGTCTCTGTGTATTCACATGATGTTCTCTCTGTGTGTCTATGATGTGCCCAAATTTCCCGCCGCTTTTAAGAACACCAGCTAAATTGGATTAATGGCCCATTCATCATACTCCAGTATAACCTCATCTTAGCTAATTACATCTGTAACAATATTATTTCTAAATAGGTCACATTCTGAGCTACTGGGAATTAGGATATCAACATATCATTTTTTCAGGGGCACAATTCAACCTAAAGCAAACACTAAAAAGCTTATTTCTTGCTAAGGTAACATGCTGGTTGGTGAACAGGTTGTCAGGGTCATTCTCCACACAGTCTTTTAAGACCGGATTGACAGAATGCTATCATAAAAACATGGTTTCCAAGTTCATCCTAGTATTTATGGTCATGCTAGACCTACAAATTTTTATAAGCCAGATGTTGAAATGATACGTTAAACTCCTGCTCATAATCCATTGGCTGGAATAAGAAGGAAGCCTCAGAAATGTGGTCTACCTGTGTGTTCAAAATGAAAATAAGAATATGAGATTTTCTGAACAGAAAGGACTATCTCTTATTCTTCTATATAATTGCACTATAGGGGATTTTATGAGAGAAAGTGGATGTTATCCTATATGATTGGGGTAGTCATACCTCTTGTTTGCCCTAGTATTACCTTGATTTATGGCTACTGTATCAGAAAAATTACTATTAGCACTTTCTGTTCCTCTCAAAATTGACCTGATTTGGTGATTTGAATAATAATTTATACAGTCATCCTATCAGTGAGGACAAATTCCCACAGATAAGAAGGCAAAAGGGAGGAGACTCCCTTTTTCTAAAATAATATCAAACATGCTTATTGAAAACAAGAATTCAATTTGCTGTGCTCCTCAAGGGGAAACATTTTGTACAATATGTTTCCAATTCTATGAGAATGAGATTTGGCAAGTTTCTGGACCCTATGTCTTTAGCATTCTCTAAATCAGAACGATTGAAAAGGTGTTTAAGACATTTTAATAAAGTATAAATGTATACCTGTCTAGAAAATGTGCCCTTGGAAATGAAGTTCTAAGTAATCTGAAAATAATAGATTTTGAGGCACCTATACAATAGCCTTATCTGCATTCAAGACAAATATATCTTTGGCATTTTGTTGATAAAAGTTTTGGATTGGTCATCACTGAATTGGTCATTGGTCATCATTGGTCATTGTAGTGAATATTAAGGCAGAAAAAGGTTGCCTAATAGAAATTGGGTACCAGGCTCCTGAATTGCAATTCTGTTTACCTGAGTTGCATTTGGCTTAACTTTGTAAAAGCACATGTTGAAGAATTCTTAATATTGTCCATCTTAGTATGTGTGGACAGCTATATAACAAAATACCATAGATTGGGTAAAATATAAAATAAACAACAGAAATTTGTTTCTCACACTTCTGGACACTGAAAGGTACAGGATCAAGGCACCAACACAGTTGGTGCTGGTGAAGTCCAGTTTCCTTGACTGCCATCTTTTGCTGTATGGTAGAAGGGATGAATTATGTAGGGCACCTAATCACCTCTCAAAGTTCCTGCCTCCTAATACCATCACACTGGAGATTACAATTTAAACATATGAATTTTAGAGGGACACAAATTCAGACTATAGTATTGTCCTTGGAATTTCTTCACCCCTCCTGGCAATCCTCATCATCATGAAATGTTCCATTCACTACATATACTAAATTTTAAAAACAAAGTATACCCCTTATTTTTAGATAAGTAAAAATATAAAAATAACTTGAAGTAATTCAAAAGAACTCGTTTATCTTTTGCTACACCTCTGTGGAGTGCTTCCACAGCTCTGTTTCCAGTCCCTTGGTATAAAAGAATTCAAAAACACTGGAATTTGAGCTTTAATTCTCCTGTAGATACTTCAGGGAAATGTGCTAAAATCTTTAGCATGGGCAATAAGATTCAAGTTAGTTTACATATAAGAGTTGGTTAAAGTAACCAAGGCTATATATACATGATTGCCTTTATATAAGTAATTCACAGAAGATTTCAAGCAAATGTGTGAAAGGCAAGCTTGGGAATATGTTTCCCATTAGACATTTTGCTGAGGTCAATGTATTGTTTCATTGTAATATCCTTTCTCAGGGGTTTCAGGGGAATGTTTATAGTTATTGTGCTTTCTTGCCAATATCTCTCAACTTACAATGAAACACAACTGAAAAGCTTTGGATTATTCACTGGCCACAAACAGAAATTTTCTAAATGTTCTCCTGAGTCTTAAGCAAGTCTCCTCTGGTATTATGATGGGAAAAAAGTCTTACTCTAATTCTTCTGCTGTTTTTGAAAATCCAAAATAGTTTGACTGTCCTTGACTAGCTAAGAAGATAGAGACAGTATTTTGCACAGTAACAATAATGCCACCAGTGTTTCAAATGTAACAGACTCAAAAATACCTGTCTTGTTACAATCATAGATATATATAATTCACTTCACATTCTATAAATTTGGATCATAAAAATACAATCAATGCACATGCCTAAATATTTCCTTTAGGAAGCATCTAGACAAATTTCAAATTATAAAAAGGAAGGAAGGAAGGAAGGAAGGAAGGAAGGAAGGAAGGAAGGAAGGAAAGAAGGAAGGAAGGAAGGGAGGCAGGGAGGGAGGGAGAAATCAAATAATTGATTATAACACTAAGTTTTATGGTTTTGCTGTTAGCACTATGAAAAAAGCTAGAATATTGCCCCAGAAAGAAGTAAACTTGTATCGACAATTTAGTTGACATGTGTTCGCTAGCTATCTGCTGTAACAGCAATTAACATTTCTTTCAGTGATATAATTTTCAAGATATTTTGAATCATTGAGGTGGATGATTAGCACTTGATATTAATAGGTATATTTGTAATTCAGGTATTAATAATTGCAACAGTCACTTATTTAATAATCACTTCATTCTGCACAAGTCTCCAGATTTTCTGAGCACATACTTAGGAAGAGCACTTTAGAAAATAAATTTCTCATTTTTAGTAGCCTAAGTGACTCTCACAGAGGTGCAATTTTTTTAAAGGGTGTAAATAGAATCAATTAAGATCCACAGAATGAGTAACGTGGATGATCTGAGTTCCAATGAAGCATGAAAATAAAGCAATGTTGGACATTGGTTTGATAAATTTTTCACAAATGGATTTTTGATGTCTTATATCCTTTTTAAAAAAACATATTTTTAAGCAGAGAGTAACAAAGCTGTTTCACAAGTTTTTAAAGAGGAAAGTGTCCTTCAAAACCTTATATTCAGATAGTTTGAGTATGAGTCACTCTTGAATTTTGGACTCCAGGATCTCATGAGCAAAATTGGTTATAAATTTCATCTTACTTTTGTTTTCTCTCTGTCAGAAAATATTTTTGAATGCCTCCCAAGTCATTCCTGTCTAAATCTACCATGCCCCTACACATATTCTGCCTAACAAAAACAAATCATAGATATGTAGGACAAATAATGGCATCCATTTAAAACTTGGCCCTAATTAGTACTAAAATTCTGTTATCATCCCTGAATGGGCACCTGTATGTTAGTGTTTTGGGGACAGTGACACTGCTACTATTTATCAAGCACCACTACTGACTAGGCACTGTGCTGGATGCACAGGTGTGTGGTGGAAAAATCCTGGGCTTTTTATCAGACAGACTTGGTTTCCAAAGTCAGCTTCTTTGCTTACTAGTGGTGTGTACCCTAAGCCACTGAGTTTTTCCTGAGATTCTTTGAACCTCAGTTTCCTCATCTTTAACATATTTTAAATTTCATACAGACAGGAGTTTCTGAAGAATACATGATACTTAGTACTTAAAGTGTTTGCATGAAAAAAACACTCAAATATTAGCAAATATTAGTCCATTCCTTCTTTCTGCTTGTTCTGTTTCATCCACTTTTTTTCTTTTCATGATTACATTGCAAAAGTGTATAGGTTTTCTCACTGTGTACTCATTACATTTTTACATGAACTCAAGAGGAACCAAGGATGTTCATTCTATTTCAAGGACTTTACTGTCAAAGAAATTTCTACATTTTTTCCTGAATTGCCACTGCTGTGGTTCTGTGGTCTACATTCAATGTATTTTGTATTGTTTTGTTTTTAATTTTGTATTTTCCACATTCCATTTGCTGCCTTGTAGTATGAAGTTTTGTTCATATTCAATTTTTGTCTGTGCTCCAGATGTATTCTCAATGGGACTTTTTTTGGGTGCTCATCCTCCGCTTATCAATATGTTTTAGGCCATCTCATCTTTTAATGGAAAATCTCATGAATTCCTGGTCAATGAATTAATGATCCATTGCTTGTCATTGCTGTCTTGTTATAGTGAGTCCCCTGAACTACACAGAAAATACATTTGACTTTTTCTTAGTCCTTTATGTGGGATTCAAGCTGTAGTTACTTTTTAGAAATTTTTTCACCATGGGACAATATAGTAAACATTTTTAAGGGTTGTAAAATACTCTTTAACATTCTTAATGGCTATGTATATATGATGAGTTCCATGATTAAGACCATCTTGGTATATATGGATTTTCTCTTATTTCCTATTACAAACAACACTGAAATAAATGTCTATGAGGCTAAATTTTTATACATATTTAAGAATGTTGGTTGTTAATTGAGAAAGCTTTCCTTTATTAAGGATACTTATTTCATTTTATATATTTTGAAATATGTTTTTCTAAGTTTTCCTTTGTTTTCTTGGTTTATTTTGCTTGTGTTGTTTCTGTGATTTGTTTCATTTAATGTATTGAAGTTGAAAATACTTTTTATTACCATCTCTCAATATTTTCTGTAATGTTTTAAATTTAGCATCCTGAAAATATTTTTCTCATTTATGAGTATTTAAATATTACTCATATAGTTCTAGTAATATCATGGTTCTATTTTTAAAAATCATTTAAATCTTTTATCTATGCAAAATTTATTTTGCTGTATAGCATTAAGTGGAAGTTAATGTTTCCATGTATCAACAAAAGCATTTACTATTTTAAATAATTACACTGATTTTATTTTATTTTATTTTTTTTGTTCCAAGTAAGCTTTTTATTTTTTTATTTTTTCATGCATGATTATTTATTTTATTTTATTTTTTTTATTATTATTAAAAGGTTACGTACGTTGCCCTTTCCCCTCTCCCCCCTCCAGTCAGAGCCTCAAGCCTGACCATCCCCCAGATGGTGCACATCGCACTCATTATGTATGTATATACCCATCCCCTCCTCCCCCCTCCCGTCTGCCCAACACCCGATAAATGTTGTTCCTGTGTGTCCACTTA
>CAUYRT010089844.1:0-17197 GCA_963574885.1 Lepilemur ruficaudatus
AGCTACTCGGGAGGCTGAGGCAGAAGGATTGCTTGAGCCCAGGAGTGTGAGGTTGCTGTGAGCTAGGCTGATGCCACAGCACTCAGTCTAGCCCGGGGAACAGAGTGAGACTCTGTCTCAAAAAAAAAAAAAAAAAAAAAATGAAACTTCTGTAACAGATCAGGAGAAACTTCATTCTTCCAGATCCCTCTAGTTTCTATGACTCACTAAAACTATTCACTATTTTAGCCAGGTTTTAGTTCAAATAGAGTGTAGATTTTTGCTGTGTGTTTTTCTTACACAGCCTGAATATCTAAGAATTCTAAACATAAATATCAATAGAAATATTGATTCACAGAGATCTGATAAAAGCTTTGGTGCTGGAATCAAATCAGACTGGGTCAAGTTCAAGATGGTGACCTGAAAGTGCCCAGTATGATGGCCATGAAATCAGCTGAACACACAGCCCTTAGAGAAAGGGAGGAATTGAAATTACAAGTCTTGGCCAAGGGCTGTGGCTCACACCTGTAATCCTATCACTTTGGAAGGCCAAGGCAGGAAGATTGCTTGAGGCCAGGAGTTTAAGACCAGCCTGAGCAAGAGTGAGATCCCATCCCTACCAAAAATAGAAAAAATTAGCCAGGCAGGGTGGCGTGCCTGTAGTCCCAGCTACTTAGGAGGCTAAGACATGAGGTTCACTTGAGCCTAGGAATTTGAGGTTGCAGTGAGCTATGATGATGACACTGCACTCTAGCCTGCATGACAGAGCGAGACCCTGTCTCAATAAAAAACAAAATTAATTAAAATATTAGAAATAAAACAATTTGCAGCTCATCTACTGCCAGACACTGACCCCCAACCCCTGTTCCACAAGCCATAACTACAGCTTTCACTGAATAAGAGACTGATCCCAGTAACTTTACCCTGATAAGACCGCCAACCACAGATTGATTCTCGCTGGTTTACTGAGGCTGCACACTTGAGTGCCTTTGTGTCCTGAAAAGACCTCTGGACTTATAGGGCCTAATTGTAATACATTTAAATGTTAAGTCTGCACCCCAAATTAAATATGGTTCATACGTAACATGCATGTTTATTCAATGTGCATGCATTAGGACCACTTTCCTAAATATTCATAGCTCCTCCTATTACATGTTGACTATGTATATTTGACAATACTTAAACTTAAATTTCTATCTTACCCCTTCCTCTCTCCAAATGCCTGTTTCCAGACTTTGGCCAGAGGTTATGCTGCCCAGACAGTCAGAATGGCCACCTTGCAGGCTGTAACCCTTTACTAGAAATAAGGCTTTCCTTTCTAAATTATAAATTGTATGATTTTTAAGTTAACAAGGCTAAAGGAAAAAACAGACTGGCTTTTTTGACTCTACTCTCACATCCAACACAATGCACTTCTGTGACCACAGGGTTTTCTTTCCTACACATACCAAACAATTCTCCGGCAGACACTAACAAGGTATCCTATAAGTCAAGTCAATTCTGATGCTATTTGCCTTGGATAGTGTCAGATCCCACAGGTTGAGGGCTCAGTTCTGTAAGACTGCCCCCACTTCTGACACCAATTGCAAGTAGTAGGTTGTTGCCTATACTTCTGACCCACTGGCTACAAACCAGGGTTCCTATAACCCCCTCCCTGAGTTCAATCAATTTGCTAGAATGGCTCATAGAACTTGGGAAAATACTTTACTTACACTTACCAGTTTATTATAAAGGATATTACAAAGGATATACATGAACAGCCAGAGGAAGAGATGGATAGGGGGAGGTATGGTGGCAGTGGGGGCAGAGCTTCCATGCCCTCTCTGGGTACCACCTTCCCCGCACCTCCATGTGTTCAGTGTCTCAGAAGCTCATCAACTCATTTTCTTGTTTTTTTATTTTTGTTTTTTGTTTTTTGAGACAGGGTCTTGCTCTGTTGCCTGAGCTAGAGAGCAGTGGCATCATCATTGGTCACTGCAACCTCAAACTCCTGAGCTCAAGCAATGCTCCTACTTTAGCCTCCCAAGTAGCTAGGACTACAGGTATGCACCGCCATGCATAGTTAATTTATTTTTTATTTTTGTGTAGAGATGGGGTCTCACTCTGTTGCTCAGGCTGGTCTTGAACTCTTGGCCTTAGGTGATCTTCCACCTCGGCCTCCTCAAGTGCTGGGATTACAGGTGTAAGCCACTGCACCCTGCTGATATTCTACTTTTTAAACACAATATTCTACAGAATTATATCTCAATGTGTTGGACTGATAGCATGCTTACTTTCAGTGCTGTTAAATTTATGTCATTTTTAGTGATTCTGTCATCCTCTAAACTTGAATGTGAAATATTGTTGACATTAATGAAAAATCTAGTGACAAGTTGTTCAGATTACATGAACATGTAAAATAAATCACCCATGGAAGCGATGTATCACAACAATGATCGTAACACATCTTTGGTGTGGTCAGGAGTTTAGGGCCAAGAATTTCAGTCAATACACTGATTTATTTGTTTATTACACAGACATTCAATGAGTGCTTGTGCATGCCAGTGTGTGGTAGCAGTGGGAAGCACAAAGATGAATCAAACCTGGTCCCTGACCTCAAGAAATGTATTGGATCTGTCAGCATTTTCCCAAAACCTCATTCTGAGTTTGTAACTTTGTTTTCTACATGTTTTACTTTAATGTAGCAAAATTCAGTAGCAACTGCGAGCTTTATATCTCTGATAAGTGTCTTCCACAGGGCAGCCTGGACATTATTTCAATCTTCCACAGACTGATTGTCAAGCCACAGGACTGTGGTGTCTGACTGAAAACATCCCTGCATATCTGTTTATGTGCTTCTAGAATGTGGTTTTCAGCACATAACAATTCTTAGAAATATAAAGGAAGACTGTATAAATGGACACAGAGATCATACTCCTGGATGTCAGTCCTTTCCAAGTTAATACATTGTTAAGTGTGATTCTAATCAGACATCAGATTAATTTTTTAAATATTAACATGGTTTAAAGATAATTCAAATACCTTCTAAAAGAATATAAAAGTCAACATTTTAAAAAATAAGTGAAGATTAGTCCTTCACAGAAACTTTAAATATGTTATAAAACTATAATTAAAACAGTGGTAAATTAGTCTTAGCCAGAGCAATCAGGGAACAGGAAGAAATAAAAGGCATTCAAATTAGAAAAGAGGAAGTCAGATTGTCCCTCTTTGCAGACAACATGATCTCATATTTAGAAAAACCTAAAGAATCCATCAAAAAACTCTTAAAACCGATAAATTCAGTAATGTTGCAAGATACAATATCAACATACAAAAAGTAGAGCACTTCTACACAAAAAAATAGAAAAATTAGCTGGGCATGGTGGCATGCGCCTGTAGTTCCAGCTACATGACAGGCTGAGTCAGGAGAATCACTTGAGCCTGGGTGTTTGAGGTTGCAGTGAGCTATGATGACATAGCTGCACTCTAGCCAGGGTGACAAAATGAGGCTCTGTCTCGGAAAAAAAAATTGTTAAAATGACCATGCTACCCAAAGCAATCTATAGATTCAATGCAATCCCTATCAAAATACCAATGACATTTTTCACAGAAATAGAAAAATCCTAAAATTCATATAGAACCAAAAAAGAGCCTAAATAGCCAAAGCACTCCTGAGCCAAAAGAACAAAGATGGAGGTATCCCACTACCTGACTTCAAATATATTACTTATATTAGGCTATAGTAACCAAAACAGCATGGTATTGGTATGAAAACAGACACTTACACCAGTGAAAATGAATAGAGAACCCAGAAATAAATTCATATATTTACAGCCAACTGATTTTTGACAAAGATACCAAGAACATACATGGGGGAAAGGACACCGTTAATAAACGGTGCTGGGAAAACTGGATATTCATACCCAGAAGAGTGAAACTGGACCCCTATCTCTTGCCATATACAAAAATCAACTGAAGATAGATTAAATACTTAAACATTAGACCTGAAACTATAAAACAACTAGAAGAAAACATAGGAGAAACACTTCAGGGCCTTAGTCTAGGCAAAGATTTTATGGTTAAGACCTCAAAAACATTGGCAACAAAAATAAAAACAGACAAATCGGATTATAGGAAACTAAAAAGCTGCATAGTGAAGAATACAATCAACAGTGAAGAGACAACCTGTTCAATTCAAGAAAATATCTGCCAACCAGTCATCTGACAAGGGACTAATATCCAGAATATGCAAGGAATTCAAACAACTCAACAGTAAAAAAACAAACAATCCCATTAAAAAGTGGGCAAAGGATGTGAATAGACATTTCTCAAAAGAAAACATACAAATGGCCAGAAAGCATATGAAAAAATGTTCAACATAACTGATCATCAGGGAAATGCAAATCAAACCACATTTGGTTCTGTTGCTCTGACAAAGTAACCCACAAGGTTGCCAGGTTTTGGGGGGGGTTGGTTTTCTTTTTAGAAACAGGGTCTCATTATGTTGTCCAGGCTGGAGTGCAGTGGCTATTCATAGGTGCAATCATAGCATCTTAGAGACTCAAACTCTTGGCCTCAAGGGATCCTCCCACCTTATCCTCCTGAGTAGCTTAGTCTACAGGTCTTAGGCTGCCAGTTTTGAATGAGACCCAGATCAAGGAAAGGAAGCAGATCTAGATTTCCATGCAAGCTGGTCTGCTCCTAGGGCCATATGACCAACAGATCCAATGGTGCTCAAAGTGTCTGTGGCAGACAGAGATAAAACAAAACCTCTGCCACGTCACAATAGGATAATCATAACTTAAACCCTCAGTATTTTGGAAGAAAGTTATGCTTTCTTCTGCAGATGAGCATTCTTTTTATGAAAAACAGATCCCATAGAGACTGAATAATGTGACCACTGCACATCAAATGTTATCATGTGACCTGAGCTGCCCGTCATGAGCTAGATATTCTATGACTCTCCAACCCATAAATTTTACAGATGCAGCAGCATTCTGTCATCAATTGGAAGTGACAGATACTATATATACATATCTATATCTCATATAGCACATATATGATATTGGCCTTGAGCTGGTCCTGAAGATACAAGTGAGATGCATGAGCAAGTGACTCAGACTCCTATGGCACCTACTCCTGCTGCATTAACTCCCATCCTTCAACTCACTTTTGTAGCCTATGACCAGTTAAATGAAGAAGAAAAAATCCAGGCCTGGTTGTCTGATGAGTCTGTCTGCACAGTGTGGGGTGGGTACCATTTGAAAGTAATGGCCATAGCACTACAGCCCCACTCAGTGTTGGCTCTAAATGAATGGGAAATCTTCCCAATGTACATAACTTTAAGCAATGCACTTGGCTGTTCACTTTGCCTGGAAGGAGAGATAGCCAGAGGCATGTATTTACACTACTTCAAGGACAGTGGTTAACAAATAGTGACTTAAAAGAAATGAGATTGGAAAGAAGACTGAGTGAGAGGTAGGTCTGACTGAACCAACAGCACGGAAAGGAGTTAATATATGGCTACTATAAATACTATTGATCATCTTTTTCAAAGTTTTAAATTTTTTAATATAGAACACTTCACAAATTTGCATGTCATCCTTGTGCCAGGGCCATGCTAATCTTTGTATCATTCCAATTTTAGTGTATGTGCTGCCAAAGCAAGCATGATAATATTGATTACCATGAGGCAATAGTACTGCAAATAACACAACAGGAGCAGAGAATTTCACTGTGTATAGAGGTATGTAAATGTTAGACAATAACTGTACATAAAGGTGTATAAAAATTGGACAGCAATTCATTCTCCATCTGATGTGAAAAAGAAATTTTAAAAATTGGACAGCAATGTTCATGAAAAGGCCAACAATTAAATTTCTTCTTTTGTTTAGAGAAAATGCGTGTCAGTTGTATCTGAATTAATAGCAGGGAATCTGATGAAACAGCGGAACAAAAGTTAGCAGCATTTAACCTCTCTCTGCCTTCCGGAAGTTTGGAATAAAGACCTGCAGGGTCATTAAGTTCTCTCTGTGGTAGCAGGATGGATGTGGTAGTCTCAACCCATCTATAATAGATGGGTATCTAGTCTAGCCTTAGAAATCTACTCATATGAAGATCGCTCCACAGCCTCCCTTGGCAGTTCTTAAGTGTTCTTAGAATTTTAATGTTTATTAAATCCAAACCTCATCAACTTATTTCCAAAGCACAGACAATGGCAGGCAGAATCTATTGTAACAATTAGTCACCTGTCTCTCCCTTGCCAGGTTCTCATCTTATATGGGCACTTTCCAACATCAAACTACTTCTTTTCTCTCTCAGTTGCCAGACTTCCTTCTACTTAGTCTTTCTTACATCAGCTCTGCCCTCTTCTGCTCCCATGCACACCCCGAGTCTCCTTTTCTGGGTACTTGACTCTCAGTCTCCTCTAGACTGAATTGTGGGGGTGCTCCTGATTCCAGTTTCTGGGAGTTTGAAACTTTTTAGTTGCCTGTCTTACTTTTTCTAAAGAGTACTGCGTTAGGCATGGGATTAATACTATCTAACGCCATATTACTGTACCTGGCTAAGGTAAATTGATGCATGTCACAAATGTTACCTTTGTGAGGCATAATCTAGCTTTGAAACTTTTCACTTAGTGATGCTTACATTACCTATTTAGCCAATTTTACACCATTTCAGCTATGTATTTTTTACTTAAGTAGATTGACAAAGAAGACCAAACTGCCCTTAGGATGGTTTGGCCAATGTTCGGTTGGAGAGTTATGAAAAGAGTAATTGCTTTTAAACGTTCCTGCTCTGATCATTCATCCAACAAACACTCATTACTCATTTAGCACCTCTTATGTTCCAAACACTGGGCCTCTAGCATGAATAAGACTCAGACTTTCTTCCTGGCACTCACCTCCTCAGTAGGCAGCCAGGCATTTTGATTAATCATTCTAATAAAATGTAATAACTGCTCTAAGTGTCACAGGAGCACAATGGAAGTCAGCTTAGTCCCAAACATTTCCTGAGTGACTTCAGTATGACTGGCAGGAGCTATGCTGAGCAGAGAGGGGACGTAGGGGGGCTACACAGATGAATCATATATGCTTTCTACCCTCAGGAGCTCACAACCTGGTGGGGAAGACCAAATGGGGCAAGAGGCCTTGAAGTTTACCAAGAGAAAATGCCTGGACCGAGTCTTGCAGGATGAGAAGATAGTGGGCACAGAGAGGTGGAAAAGGGAACTCTTCAGGCAGGGTAACAGCTTGAACAAAGACACAGAGGCATAAAGCACAGGGTGTGCTCAGAGAACCACAGCCATTTGGTACTCAGGAAGGTAAAGGGCAAGCCCAGGAGTGGTAAAAGATGAGACCAAAGAGAGACACAGAAGCTGTGAATGAGCTACAGCAGTGGTAATATAGACACCTTTGTGTTTTAGAAAGATCACTCAGGTTGTGAGGTGGAGGGTAGGGTTTTTGGCTTGGGCAAATGGGTAGATTTGGTTCCATTTACTAGCCAGAGAACATTGAAGGAGAAGATATGTATCATGCAGGGAGTGAGGGAGGGAGTACAGAAAGTTCAGCATGGGATACACTGAATTTGCAGTGTCTCTGATACATCGAGAGGAAGTATTTAGCAGGAGCTTGAATACATTATGTGGTATATCCAGGCAGGTGTCAGGACTGCAGAAGATTTGTGAGTGGGCCAGGCACGGTGGCTCACACCTGTAATCCTAGCACTTTGGGAGGCTAAGGAGAGAGGATCACTTGAGCCCAGGAGCTCGAAACCAGCCTGAACAAGAGCAACACCCCATTTCTTCAAAAAACAGAAAAATTGCCAGGCATGGTGGCACTTACCTGTAGTCCCAACTACTTAGGAGGCTGAGACAGGAGGATCACTTGAGCCCAGGAGTTTGAGGTTGTAGTGAGCTGTGATGAGGCCACTGCATTTCAGCCTGGGGTACAGAGCGATATCCTATCGAAAAAAAAAAAAAAAAAAATTGTAAGTCATCAGCTTATAGGTGGTAGTTAAAACCAGGAGAAGTGGTAAGACCAAATATGTTCAAATGTTAAAATATTAATATATAAAAAGTAATGCCTCAGGCCTATAATCCTAGCACTCTGGGAGGCCAAGGCAGGTGGATCATTTGAGCTCAGGAGTTTGAGACCAGCCTGAGCAAGAGCGAGACCCCGTCTCTACCAAAAATAGAAAGAAATTAACTGCCCAATTAAAAATATATGGAAAAAATTAGCCGGGCATGGTGGTGCATGCCTATAGTCCCAGCTACTCAGCAGGCTGAGGCAGAAGGATTGCTTGAGCCCAGGAGTTTGAGGTTGCTGTGAGCTAGGCTGATGCCACAGCACTCAAGCCCGGGCAACAGTGAGACTCTCTCAAAAAAAAAAAAAAAAGAAAAAAGTAATTCCAATTTCTTTATGACAATCTTTTGGTCAATAAAATGAATAACCTAAGTTGCAATAATATAGTTTTCCCTATGGTATTTAATGAAGCTTCATTTAGTTTTCCATTTCACTTTTATTCTATTTGCATATTTTAAAATGCAGCAAGAAAGGTATCATGGAGCTAGTGAGTTCAGGACAATTTTTCAGTGAAGAAACCTGACAAACACTAACTCAGGTAGGTGATCAAGGTTAACATCATCAGTGATCAATCATGTTCATGGCACGTCCCCTTGATATGGATGGCATTGCTCCTCTAGGGTCTTCCTCCCTAAAATCCCATAGTTAGACCTCAGTCTAACTATGAGAAAAACATCAGACAAGCCCAAACTGAGGGACATTTGCAAAAAAAGCAAAAACCAAAAAATCCCTGGCCAGTGCTTCTCAAGGTCATCAAGGACAAGAAAGTAGAGAACTGTCACAGAAGAGACTGGAAAAACATGGTGACTAAATATAACGTGGTATCCTGAATAGGATCCTGGAACAGAAGGAAAAATTTCGGGGGAAAAACTGGCGAAATTCTAATAAGGTTTTTAGTTAACAGTAATGTACCAATGTTGGTTTCTTAATTGTGATTCATGTACCATGGTAATATAGGATGTTAACAATAGGGGAAACTGGGTGAGGGGTTTATGAGAATTCTCTGCACTATCTTTGTAACTTTTCTATGAATTTAAAACTATTATAGAATAAAAAGTCTATTTAAACAAATACAGCCAGTAAACATTTTGTCCCACAGGCTAAAAGAGGCTTTGTGAAATGAAAGTTTCCATAGTATTACTCGTGTGTCCACTGATGAGTTCAATACAGTGCTTCTCAAACTTTAATGTGCCTCTGAATTACCTGGGGATCTTGTTTAAAAGCTAGTTCTCATTCAGTATTCCAGGTGGAGGCCTGACAAGCTCCCAGGTGATGCTCAGACTGCTGGCTTGTGGATCTCCTCTTGAGCATCAAGGGTCTAAGCAAAAGATCAACAACCTTTTTCTGTAAAGGGCCAGATAGTAAATATTGCAAGCTTTGTGAACTGTACGTCTCTGCTGCAACTGCTCAGCTCTGCCATTCTAGAATGAACACGGTCATAGCCAATATGCAAGCAAATGGGCATGGTTGTGTTCCAATGAAATTATATTTACAAAACAGGGGACTGACCAGAGTTGACCTGCGGGCTGTAGTTTGCCTCCTCCTGGTCTAATAATATATGTAAAATTAGTATATCATTCTTGTAATTGACATTTGTGAGCTTATCTTCTGAGCACCCAATAATGTCCTCAGACAGTATATGGTAATTTCCCCTACCTGCAGACCCACCTCCCCCTACCCACAACCTATATGGTTCCAGGAGCAGAGCACCCACTCCAAGTTCCCACAACAGAACTCAGACTCCAGCCTCCAGCTGACTGGCTCCCAAGGAGCATGATTTATAACACATTCATAGACATTTATAACACATTCATAGACTCATAGACTTTCCTCAAGATTTTGGAATTGAGTCTAGGAGATTCCTGCCTCACTCTGCCTGTCTGTCCTTTTAAACGGGGGATATATAAATGTGGAGATGAAGGCTTATTTTTTTACCCAGTGGATTGGGATGCAGAGAAAGTTACTAACGAGAAAGCATGAAGGAAATATGCAGAGAGATATCAGGGTGAGAGCTGGTAAGAGGCTTCCTAGGTGCTCTAGAGCACTGCAGTCCCGTCCCTGGCTCCAGGCCATTCCTGCTATTTCCTGGCCCTAGAGTGTCGTGAGATGATCCTTAGATAAATTCATTTTTTTTCTTTTGCTTAAATCTAGTATACTTCTGTTGCATGTAAACCACAGTCTTACAGCATTAGCAAATAATAAAGGATTACTTCAGTAGAATTCAAATTTGGTAGGATTTTTTAAAAAAAAAATCAATTTACAGATCATTGCAGAAGCATATATTTTCATTTGAAACTGGATCTCCCTGACAGGAGTATGCGAAATTTCAAAAATATTAAATTACATCTGTATCTAATAATCTACACAATAATAAATCATTTTGTCAGTTGTATAGTAACTCTCAGCCCCTTAGTTAGGGTTCAGTTGCAGAGAAAAAAATAACTGCTTTCTACAAAAAGGGATTTATTGCAAGGCATTAAATGACTTACAATGTCATTAGATGGGCTGAAGAGACTGGCCTGTCAAGGAAGCTGCTGCTCTTGCCAAGAACAGGAAACTACCAGTAGCCACTAGCTCTGGAATCATGCACCTCTTCCACTTCAGGAAGCTACCTGCCAAATTAGGGAACCACCACCTGCACTTCCAGGTCCAGACCAAACTGCTCTATAACCACTGGACCAGAAAGATAGATGTCTCAAATTCCCCTTCTCTCTCTCCCCGCTTAACTCAGTTTATTTTCAGGTTCTATGTGAATGCATTTAATTGAAGGAAACTAAAAGTCTCATTCAGAACCCTGGCAGCAAAGGAGAGGAGTCTGGGAAATGTAGTTTAAGTTTTTCCGTCTCTGCATTGCAGGAAGACACGCTATAATGAGACTGGAGCAGATGCTGAGTGAGCCAGTCCACAGAATAAGCCACACCGTAATTCACCACATAGTTGTAAAACAAAAATTATATTTTTGTGAAGAAAATGTAAACATGAGCAAACAAGCAATAACACAGTAGTTCACTGTACTTGTCAGACGGATGCTACATAATTCAGACTTTTCCTGTTTCTGCCAGACAGTGTTAGTTACACATTCATTCCTACTTAGGCAACTGGAATAGCATTTAACATCTGAATGATTATGATGAGTAAAGAGATTTATTCACTCATTCATTTACTCAACAGATACTTTTTTGGGTGCCTGCTGTGTTTGTGCCAGGTATTACTTCTGTGCTGGGCTCTAGCAGGAAATAGTGGATATTACATCTTACCAGGTCAACACTCCCTATGAAAATTCTCTCTTTATCCTCTGTGAGGCTGAAAGGAGTCACAGGGTGTGTTGACAAAGGCAAATACAAAGCAGTTGCAATGGTTGATGACCCTTAAATATTTGGCCTTTTTTAACCCCAAAGGTATAGACTTTTGGTTGAAGTATATAATGAAATATAGGTCAACCACTGCCTTAAATATTGGGTAAAAAAAAAATCTAAGTTTAAGAATTACTGATTTATGCCTGCTGTGGTTTGAATGTGTCCTCCAAAGTTCATATGTTATAAATTTAATCTCCAGTGCAACAGTCTTGAGGAATGGAGCCTAATAGGAGGTGATTAAGTCCTGAGGGCTCTGCCGTCATCAATGGAGTAATGTTGTTATCACGGGAGTGGGTGCAGGTTGTCACAAAAGTAAGTCTGGCTCTCGCGCTCTCATGCGTATTCTCTTACCCTTCCACCTTGCACCATGAGATGACAAAGCAAGAAGGCCCTTGCCAGATAAGAGCCCCTCAATCTTGGACTTCCCAGCCTCTACAACTATAAGAAATAAATCTCTGTCCTTTTAAAATACCCAGTCTGTGGTATTCTGTTTGTTATGGCAACACAAAATGGACTAAGACAATGCCAAACCAAAAGGAAACAAAGAATTGTTCATGAATGTGCTGATTCATTCATTCAGTATTCATTGAAAACCTATTTTATTATATTAGTTAGCTATTGCTGCATAACAAATTACCCCAGAATTTAGAGGCTTAAAGCAATAATCACTTATTATCTCTTAACTGTTGTATCTCTCACAAGGTACAAGTTGGTGGGGTAGTTCTGGCTCAGAATCCCTCATGAAATGGGAATTGAAGCTGAAAGTGTGGATGAGCTCACAATCCAGACAGAGTGTTCAGAGGGAGAAGCACAGGGGACCTAGAGCTTCTGCATCTCCAAATCTACTGGAAGGCTCAAAGAGCCGGCATTGAACCAGTTATGGTTCTTGCTATGGAGGGGCTTCCTGTCTGATGGAAGAGATGTATCATTGACCACAGTTACAGATGGACCCAAGCTGTAGTTGGGTCTGCCTGGGACAGCGGACAGAGTTGGCATCCCAGTTGTATATTAGTAACTGGGTGATTTGGTACAGGTTACTTAAGCTCTCTGCCTCAGTTTCCTCCTCTGTAAAGCACCCCATACATAATAAATATCAAATAAATGCAGCTACTATTGTCAACATTATTATCATATTTAGGTGGTGGGAAGCCACTGGATGGATTTCAGCAGGAAAGTGTCCTAGTCAGATCTGTGTCTTGGTTAGATGGCTTGGGCAGTTTGCCTTCTGTCCCTGCTCTGGGCTAACTCTCTCCCTCACTGAGTTTCCTTCTGGCTGCCCCACAACTCAGTCCCACCAGACCCCTCCAGGTCCCAGCAGCAACTCCACAAACTGTCTCTGTTGCTTTTCGCTATGCTCCTGTGCCTTGGAATCAGGATGAATTACTGTTCCTTGTTTCACTGCCGTCTACTTGCATTGTTGCTGCTCAAAGAAATTGATCAAGTTTATTAAGCATGATCTCTTTTTTGTGAGCCCTGTTTGGGCTCTGCTGATCCGTACCTGTCTGCTGCTCTCCTGGCTCGGCTCAATTGGAGAGGCCTCAGCCTCCATTATTGCTGGTGGGGGCAGGGACAGGCGGTCGGGTGGCCACATCTTTTGTTGTTTGCAGAGACTAATGCACCGGGCTGGATCAGACAAAAGCAGGATGCTCTGCTATAGGGAGCACAAGGCCCTTTGTTGCCATGGCTATGGAAAAAAATAGGAAGAAAGAGGATAAACGCTGCATCCAAATATGCTAATAATTAACACTTAGCACCATGGATATAAAAAGCACTTAATGCTAAATTACAATGAGCATAATAGCTATTCTTTGTTCAGCCCTACTCCATATAGCTCCATGGTTTGGTAGCTAAGTACAGGCGAGCTGGAGCCTAACTGCCTGAGCCCAAATCCTGGCTCTGCTATTTACCATCTCTGTGACCTCAGGCCAGTTACTGAAACTCTCCAGTCTCAGACTTTGTCTATAAAGCACAAGCACAGCCAATGAACGTACACAACCCACAGGGCTATGTGAGTTCACACTGTGCTTCTAAAGCACTTAAACATGACCTGCCACATAATAAGCACTCAATCAATATTGAATTTTTATTTTAGTTTTCCAATATTATCCTTCAGAAATGATGTATTTTTATATGCTAGATTTAGGACTTTTATACACATTGATCAGCAAAGTTAGACCTCAAAACAAACTTGTGACATAGATATTATCATTATCCTTATTTGTAAGTTGAGGAACTCAAGACTCAGAGTGGTTGAGTAACTTTTACAAGGTCACCCAGCAAGAAAGTAGCAAGAACCCAATTCTGTCTGACTCTAAAGTCAGGTGCATCCCACTACACCAAGTCAGGGTCCTCCATGAGCTCCTGGCAAGAGGTCCCACATCAGTGGAATGGCAAATTTTTTGATGGCTGTCTCACAAATCTCTCTTCCCTTTGGTCACAGTTGGCACACACTACATGTTTTCAGAATGAAGGACAGAGGAGTCCTGTGTACAAGGCAGCTTAATCAATGGTTTTCACCTTCTCCAGCCCTGAATTATGCCCAGGCCCCCAGCCTGCCCTAGAATATACAAGGCTCAGGTCTCTGGTAGAAATTAGAAGGCCAGCTGTGGAAGGACAGAGAAGTGACACAGCTCTGGTGAGGACTTGCTCAAGCTCCACCTGTCTGATGACTTGGCTGGCAGAGTGGAGCCACAGTGGAGGCAGAAACTGGCCACAGGGAACAGTTCATACCAGGTCCAGGGTCTGGGCCTGCCCGAGGCCAAGGTGGCCTGGGACAGATTTTGCACCCTAAGAGCCTTTGGACATCACCAAGGAAATGCAGTGAACCTGCACAGCTCAAAATCCACTGTATTTGGATAGCAGCTTCCCACCAGAGATCTTAAGGTTCCTGAGGGATGTTTATATTTTTGTTTTCTAATGCGAAGGAGTCCCAGAGTCCGGTTTATTACACCTCCCATGGAGTGGACATCTAGCAGCCAGACTGATGAGTGCCCATCAGGGCTCTGAACCCCGACCATCCCAGCCAGGCCTCAGTCCATACCTCTATACAGTCAACTCTCACTTAGTATTCGAAAGCAGCTCAACTCCTAAACGACCTCCGGAGCAAAATAAAACTTATCCTTACAATATCTCTGGGAAGGAGAGGAGCCTGGCTATATCACGAATTGCAGCCACTCCCTGAGCGTGACCCTGCCACAGTCCCCCAACCCCCAACACCTCACTTGTTCCTCCAGTTTATGGTGAGCTCCTGGTGACTCCTCCCTGTGCCTCTCCTGTGTCCAGATGTCCATTTGCAATCAGGTAAGAGCTGGCAGGGTCCGTCTTGGATTCTGGGAAATACAGCCCTGGCTCCTCAGTGAGGATACAGCCTGGTGTCAGGATAATGGATGTCCCAGGGTACGTCCACACCTAGCGCAAGGAAGCAGAGCCCACTCATGCGTGGACAGGAAAGCTGTCAATGCTATGTGCCCATCCCCCACCCCTCCCACTCAGCACCCCCCCAACCGTGCCAAGCCCTGATCTCAGGCCCTCTCCCTCAACTCCTTCCACCAGCACCTGCCTCTTGCTTCCCACTCACATCCCTGGGCTCCCAAATGAAGACCAGAACAACAGGAAAATGGCCAGGCTGCAGATTCAGTGAAAACAGCAGGAACTCTGTAGTTGAACAAACCTGGGTTTGAATTTTGTCATGTCACTTAACAGCTGCATGACTTGGGTTAGTCACTTAACCTCTCTGAGTCTCAGTTCTCTCATTTCTGAAAGGTGAATTATCTATACTCTAAGGGTTTCTATGAGGATTAGAAACAACATGTGTAAGTGTGTTATATCCAGTGGCACTTGCTAAACGGTGGCTATTGCCAGACAAAGGTGGATCTTTTTATATTCATTTAAATGTATATACTTTTGCTCCCTAAGTTCTTACAACCACCAGGCTGCATGCAGGGTCCACCCAACAGTTATGTTGCTGTGAGGGGCTTGGCTGGGTTGGACTAAGTGCTCTTGCTGGGCCCAGATCTTGGTCTGAGGCAGACATGGGGGTTTTGTCCCCTCTGTCTGCGGTTGCGTGATCAAGTCTCCTAATTTCCTGGGATTGTCCCAGTTTTAGCACTGAAAATTCCTTGTCCTTGGAGCACTGAAATTTCAGTCCTGGGAAAACTGGGATGGTTGGTCACCCTATCAAGGCAGCTGGCCAGGGCAGGTGAAGAAGGTGTCAGGCCTGGGAGAAGAAGCTGGGATTCTCATAATCCTTCCCAGTTTGCTGGATGGATATACCAGGCTGGGCACCACTCTGCCCTTCCTTCCCTCCCCAGACAAGACCTGGTTAAACTGAGGCCAAGGGTGACACCTAGAGATTACGTGAAAAACTGCAGTCTGGGAATCACTCACTTGGACCATAAGGCCTTAGTTGGTTCATTAATAAATATTTACTGAGCTCTCAACAAATGCCAACCCCTTGTGTTAGGCTCTGGGCATAAATCTCCAGGGTCTTTGGAGGTATCCTCAGGCGACTGAAATGTATGCAGAGACCTAGTGGTTGAGAAACTGTTAGCCAGATCAAGGCAATACGGAAAGAAACTATTCCAGGCAAGAAAGAACAGAAAAGAAAAAAGCTCTTAGTGGGAAACAACATGAAACTTTCAAGAAACTCATTACAGTATAGGGAAGGAAGACAGTGGTGACAAAAAAAGCTGGAGAGTTTGTCAGGGCCTAACAAGCTATGAGAAAAGTTTCTGTCTTTACCCTAAGAGTGATCAGAACTTATCATACGATTTTTAAAAGTAGGACAGAACAGAATTGGGTCTCCATTTCTCAAAGCTAACTCTGGCTGCAGCATGGAGATAGATTTAAGGAGTAGCAAGCCTAAAGCCAGAGAAGCAGTTACGTGATTGCAGTGTCCAGGTGGTATAGACAATAGTGACCTGGATTTAGGTGGTGACAAGGGGAGGAAGAGAGATGTGATGGTTTGAGAGATATTATGGAAATATATTGGGCAGGGCCATGGTGAGTGACTGAAGAAGAGGGTTGAGGGATAGGGAAGTCATTCAAAAATGACCTGCAGGTTTCTGGCTAGGACCACTGGGAGAGCAGTGGCACAGCTGCTGAGATGGAACACAAGAAGAGGGAGGACAATGTTGGGCATGATGGATTTGAGGTGCCTTTGGGACATCCAAGTCAAGATAGCAAATAAGCAGTTGAATAAAGGTTAGGAAGGGAGACTTAACTTATGGACCATCTGCACACAGACGGTAACCAAAGTCCTAAGCAGCACCAACACTTAAAAGTGAGCAGAAGAGGGCTAACAAGGCAGAAGAAAACCAGGTGAGTATGGCATTATGAAAGCCAAGAATGTTTCAAAAAGGAGAGAGTGCAACTGTGCAAAGTCTTTTAGAAAAGCAGTGAGATGAGATCTGAAAATTGTCCATGGGACAATGTGAAGATCATTGTTGACCTTAAAGCCTTTTAAGGTAGAGTGATGGGGGCCAGGCGCAGTGGCTCACGCCTGTAATCCTAGCACTCTGGGAGGCCAAGGCGGGTGGATTGCTCAAGGTCAGGAGTTCGAAACCAGCCTGAGCAAGAGCAAGACCCCGTCTCTACTAATAATAGAGAGAAATTAATTGGCCAACTAAATATATATAGAAAAAATTAGCCGGGCATGGTGGTGCATGTCTGTAGTCCCAGCTACTTGGGAGGCTGAGGCAGAAGGATCGCTTCAGCCCAGGAGTTTGAGGTTGCTGTGAGCTAGGCTGATGCCACGGCACTCTAGCCCGGGCAACAAAAAGTGAGACTCTGTCTCAAAAA
>CAUYRT010089845.1:0-75051 GCA_963574885.1 Lepilemur ruficaudatus
TGGGAGGCTTATACATTAGGATCGCCTGAGCCCTGGTGTTTGAGGTTGCTTTTAGCTTGGCTGACGCCATGGCACTCTAGCCCGGGCAAAATAGTTTGAATCTGTCTAAAAAAAAAAAAAAAAAAAAAAGAAAAGAAAAGAAAAAGAAAAAGAAACGAAGGCCCCTTAACTGAGACACATTCATGTGCCAGTCACTGCCCTTAGCACACTGGAAGCATCATCTCATTTAGTCCCCACCATAATCCACAGATACTATTATCCCATTTTCCAGATGAAGAAATTCAGCTTCAAAGAGATTAAATAAGCTATTGTTATAATAAGAAATAACTAGTAAATGACAGTGCTGAGGCTCCAGAACCCACGTTCTTCCCTTCAACCGCGTTCCTCCAGCATCTTAGTTAAAGCATCTCTGCGCCTCTGCTTCTCAGTCTTGCCTATCAAATCCGAGTCCACAAGCCACCCTATCTTTTGCTCTTACACCACTTCTGCTAGTTACACTGCCATTACTAAACCTTCCACCTTGTATCAGTCTTGATTCTGAGAAGAAAACAGAAACCATACCAAATATCTCACCAGAGAGAATCTGATACAGGAAATTAACTAAACGGGTGGGTGCTGCAGAATTGAAAAATTGAAAGAGGGAACACTGAGGCAATAAAGAAAGAAAAACCAAACGAAGTAACGGCCATCCCTCGGGCACATAAGGAAGAGACGGGGTAGTGCAATCTGGAAGTCTGGAGACGGAACTCTGCAGAGCTGGGCACCAGACGATGGAGGAGGCAGAAGTTGTGAGGAGTTGCCCAGCTGGCACTGGGTATGCCAAAATTAACAAACTGGAGACTGCAGCTGACTACCACTGCCAGGGTAAAAACAGGAACTGCAAACGCACAGCCGGGAACAAACCCTTCTGCTCTCCCAACCCACCATCCTCTTTCTAGTGCCCCTACAGGCAGGATCTAACCAAGAGCCAGCCCAAGGACTCCCAGCCCAAACACAAAGCCAAGCACAGAAGGGTGGGTTTCCAGTGAGAGACAGAGCTTGGGCACTAACTGGCACACATCCCATCAGGGCACACTGTTACCAGAGTAGACAGCGCTCTCGACCCTAATCAGATGCTGACCCGTGACCCAAATGAACAGACTCTTCCACTGGGTCTGGTTCCCACTGAATGGCACCATGAGGGAAGAAAATCAGTCTGGGCTGATGATGCCCACAATGTGCGACTATCGCACCAAGAATTTTGTCACATGCATCCTAACATTTAATCTTCAAGGAATGGTCAGTCAGCTGCCACGCAGCAGTTAACAATCACCGTGCTATGCAAAATCAGACAGGAACCACCACTGGGCTCTTGGGAAAACCTGGGCTAGGGTACAGCGGTCACAAACCTTTGTCAGTGACACAGAGGAACCTAATATAAAAATAGCACGGTTTTACATGTATTAAATGATTAAGAAATACATAAAAATACTACAGTAAATAAGTGTGAAACTTCATTGGACCTTATCTTGAAAAAGGCCTGAAGTTTGCTTGTGGGTGTGGGTGTCAGTCAGGCCACAGTTTGTGAGTTACCCTGAAACGGGTGGAAGGAAGGTCATCTGAAATCAGAGGGGCAGTCGTAATACCAGTATTACTAGTACTTCTGTGCAGCTCTGTTGAGCTGGTTGCAGCTTTCAGTGTTAACTGACGTAAGCAAATGCAAACTCCATGTCATGATCAAGTTGTTCTCTGATACACTGATTGTATTGGGTATTGGAACAAGATTTCAAAATAGTCATTATAGCAGAACTGATTATATCCTGTAGTACTATTGCCACTTCTACAGATGAGGAAACTGACTCAGAAAGATTAAATATCTTGCTCAAACTTTAAAAAAAAAAAAAAATAGAGTACACTCCCTTTTCCCTTTCTTGGGCCAGCACTATATTTTCTCATTTAAGATGTATGCCTTGACTGCGTGAGGTCAAAGCAGTAGAACCTGAGGGCAGCTTTCAGTGCAGTGTTTGCCAATGACCTTTTCTAGGTGAGTGTATTGCCCCAGGAAGAAACGGCTGTTGATCTCAATCTTCTCTAGGTCAATGTTTAACACAGAGCTGCTGAACAAAGGAATTCACTTCTCTCCCGTACTTTCTCATAAATGCACTTCTAGAGCTGAGTCACAGTGATTCTCAAAAGATGTTTGATGATACTTGAAACCCATGGAAATAAATGTCCCAACCTCCACAGTCCAGAAATAAAACATAACATGAATTTCTAAGTTTGTGCTTCCATCCTCTGCCACAGTGATCTTTCTAAAATGCAGAAGTCAATAATGTCATTCTCAAGCTTAACACCCTTTGCTGATTCCCCACTGCCCAAACGGTTCAAACTCCTTAGCATGGAGGGACCCCCCCCTACCCTGTGCATGGGGTCCTCCCAGATATAGCATCTGTTTATACATCCACCTTCACCTCCAGCTGAGTCCCCGCCTAACACATGCTCTAGTCAGCTGAACTCTTTGCTTTTCCACACCGTAATAGGTCATTTCAGAGCCACGCGAATTTGCTCACACTAATCCCTCAGCATAAATGCCCACGTCCTCTATGCCTGCCTGCTGAATCCCAACCCACTATTTGCTTACAAGCTCCTCTAACAGAAAGCTCTTTCTGATCCCCTCCCATCTCTTCAGAAATAACAAACTATTCCTTTTAGGGGGCCTCACTGGACCCTACACTATCTCCTATCATACAGCACTTTGCCACTTTGATGTGCATATTTGATTGAAGGCTGACTCTCCCCACCCCTGCCTTTTTATTAAACCACAGCTATCTGAGGGTACTGGCCATGCCTGAGTAATCTCTGCACCCCTGGCACCTAGCTCACTGCCTGGTAACTAAATGTGCCATGGACGTTTAAGGAATGAATAAATGACTTGAGGAATGAATAAATAAAACTGTTTTCATGATGGGAAAACAGTTCAGTTATGAGATCTGTACCTTTTCTTTGCTACACCTCAAGTCTGGAAAAGATCCTCAGTTCCACTACATAAGTTTCTGGGTGGAGTAAAACTTACTAAATTGGTAAGGCAGGTGATTACCACATGTATCAAATGATTTTGTCGAGATGCAGATTGACCTGGGTACACCAAGGCAAGGACTCTCGAGGACAGATAGCTCGCAGGTGCTTTGCACCGAAGGCGTATCGAATCAAACGTAAGTAGTACCAAGGAAGCAAAAATTAGACTATAGGAAATGCTCCCTCTGGTTGAATTATTAAGTATCTACATAAGAAGCCATGAAGGAAGACCACGGTGCGTAACAAACACTTCTCTACACAATCTCAGAATCATAAGAAAACTCCTGTCCTGTAAGTGTGAAGCTGACAAACTCTGTTCAAATAAAAGCAGCTCATCATCCTGTTCCACATGAAGACCAACTTAAATCAAAATACCCTAAAAAGTTTGCAGACACCAGATCTATGATGTAATAACTAACGCAGACTGCTCAATGGCTTGCTTGCCTGGAGTTTTTCTGGATCTGCATTCTTCAAGAGATTTCTTGTATTCCAGGGTGGCTCATTCGCTGTGGGTAGCAGTGGCACAAATCATTAATCATGCAATGGCATATCCAGTCCCAAGGTACATGAGGCATGATCCTCTTGAAAATGCATATTCTAAAAAAAAAAAAAAATGCATCCAACAAAAGTCTACTTTTCCTCCCATTTGGGTTGGGCATTTCTTATCATGAAAAAGTAAATCCTGTAAAGCTGTCAGAATCATTTTCTGACAGCTCAATACCTAACATGCATACAGGAAAGTTTAAAGGAAGATAACACCTGTCCTCCTTAGGAAAAATGGCCCCGCTGAAGCTCTATGTCTGTTTTCCCCGGTGTCTAAGGAAGATTTCCACAGCACATCTCAGTCACTCCAACTCCTTATACCCCAAACAGCTTCATTGCTCTTTTCCCCACAAATGTACCGTCCTGCACAACAGACCAAAGTTCTACAATGGTATAATCGGCAGCCTAGTTAGACTGACTAAAACCCTCAAATCATTCTTCGCTTTCATTTATCTCCTCTCACCAAATCTCATCACTTCTTCCTTTATTTAACTACCACACTAGAAAAAAAATGTTTTCATAATAAAACACTGGGGCCACAGTGTTTTATTATGAAAACAGAATAAATACTTTGAAAACAAAATGATCCTAATTTAATGAAAAATTTCTTATTTTTTATTGTTTTCTGTGTGTGAGTTATATGCAATTCAATTGTCGAAATTAATTGTAACAATAAGAACATCAATAAGTAAGATTTTCACAAACCAACTGCAGGGTTTTGCCCAGGGGGCCACCAATCGTGAAACATGTGTGCTACAGCATGGCAGCATGAGTTGCCTACGCACCACGTGGCTTCCAAGGTAAAGAGACGTGTGAGTTACATATGCCTCAAGAGGCTCCAGGCTCAAAACTAGCATGAGTTAAATACAACTCAAATGGCAGTTAAGGTGTTAAAATCTTAGTGACAGACAAAAACATCTAAACCTTCTCTTGACCATGCTTTGGAACCAGAGCATACATTATGGAGTTGGTTAGGTAGTCTCCAAAATTCATGACCCCTTTCTATAAACTTGTTGCTAGGAAGTGACTGCCCAGCCAGATGTTATACTTTTTACCTTGCTACTTGCAGTAAGGTGCGGTCATGAAGTCTAGACCATGGCACACAAGCAGAAGTGATGTGCACCACTTCCAGGCCAAGCCCGTGAAATACTCATTCCCAATGCCCCTTTATGCTTTTCCCTTTTCTGTTTGCAGCAATAAAATTTAGATTCTTAAGTGATAGTAGAGCCACAGAAAGCCTAGGTTCTGAAGCACCACGTGAAGCAAAGTTATCCTCTGCCCAGCAGCACCCAAATTTAACCACTATGTGGAAAAATAAATCTTATTGTACTACTCCACTAAAATATTGGAGATTGCTTTTTTACAGCACAAAAAAGCAAGAAGACTAGAAACATTTCAGGTTTTAGTTAAAACTATCTCCATGTACATGATAATGAGGGCTATGAAATTGTCCTTGATCATATGAATCAAACCTCTCAGAGTATACTATTGCTTTTTGAAAATAATTATAACATAATTATATTTATTAAAAATAGGTACCATCCATTGACCTCTTATTCCTATGAACTGGGCAGGGATCATATTATGTGTTTTATATATTGTAATTTCATAAGTGTCCTATAAGGTAGATACTGCTACTGTTTCTCCTTTTATAAATGAGAAAGCTTAGAGGTAAAAGGCAAAAGCTTAGGTCACACGGCTACAAAGTAGCATGGTCAAAGCTCAAGTCCTACTCCGTCTTTCCAAAGCTCATGTCTTAAACTGTTTGCTATCCTGCCTTCTCTAAGTGGGAAAAAAAAGCAAGCAAAATAAGGATGTTTTATAATGTCTTTTGCTCCAGTTTCCACATGGAACTGCATTTTACAACATGAATGTAAATTTATTTTCTGCCATTCAGAATAGGCAACTTGGTATTTTAGTTAACACCACTGAACAGTCATCTAAGTCTAGCTTCAGGGTTCCCCAGCCCAACTGCAGCAACTGGATAATGAAGATGCTTTTCTGATGCTCATCTCTGCCCTCCCCACACTCCAAGGACAGAGCTCCACTGTTCACCTCATGAGGACCTCACATGACACCTAAGCTGGTACATTTGCACCATCTCTGACCATCCTTAAATTCAACCACCCGCTTTGCTTCCGGACCCAGATTTCAGACTTAGTTTTCAAAATAGTAGACCCTCCCTAGACTGTGGACTAAAAAGCACGCAATTAACCATTTCATCACGCCTTAATTTTTTTCCTCTCTTTAAGAAAATCCAGAAGACAGTTTGCATCATGCCTTCTAACCACTGTGAGAAATGTATTAGATCCCAAAATAAATCTAATGTAATTTTTTTTTAAATAACTGATCTTTACATAAACTGCCTTGTTTATGACTGGTCATTTTCCAAATTACAGGTTGATGGGACACCTATCAGTCACTGACTGCAACTTATCTGACCAACTGTGCCTGACAAATCCTTTCCCAGCAGACAACAAGGGAGCCAATTTGTGAAACAGGTAACCAGAGAAGGCAGAGGTCATCTCTCAGAAGGCGCTGACCTCCTAACCCATGAGTGGCTCTGGATAGGTATTTACGTGCCAATCTTGGCACAAAATGTAACTTGCTGAGTTAAAATGAAGACAAAGACAAATTAGGCACTTCTATGAGAGTACTGATTTTTTTTTTCTATTGCTATGGTAACACTACTCCATTTTAGGAGAGGGAAAAGAAAGAGTGGGCCTTAAAAAATCAGCAATAAAATTTGTCAATGATGTATCAAAAAGGACTTTGAAAAGATATTCCTTTTAATTATTTCACTGCTAGGAATTTATCCAAGAGAAATAGCCCGATACATGCACAAAATATGTACATATAAGATGCTCACAATAACACTTTATTGAAGAGTCAAATTGGAAAAATGTAAGTGTCCAATCATTAAATAAATTATGGTGTATTCACAACAGTGGAATTTCAGAAAACCAATATGAGTTAAGATGTAGATGAATATTTATTGAAATGGATGTATGTTCATTATGTACAGCTAAGTCAGTATGCAAGGTACAGGACAGTACATGTCATTTGATTCTGTTATAAAAATTTCCCAGGGAAAAATATCTGAAGGTACTTACATCAAAATACTAACAGCGGTAGTTATTTTTAGTGACAGACATTTTGGGGGTAATTGGAAATGTTTGCCATGTGCTTTTCAGTATTTTCTATGATGATTTTCAGTATTTGTGTAACAAAAATAGAAAAAAGAAATGCAACTTCGGTTGATTGCATTATTTATTCAAAAACATTCACTTCCCCTTCCTAGGCACCCTTCCCTGGCGCCTGTTCTTATGATAGGAGTATCTTTCTTGTCCCCACAGACATCAGGCTTAATAATACGATGTGCTTTCACTAATAAAATAAAATGTGAGCAGAAGGGACATGTGAGGCTCCCAGCAGAAACTTTGAGAGTATCATGTGCCTCCACCAATTTTTTTCCCTCCACTCCAAAGACAGTCATGTTCTAGAGAGGAGCT
Organism: Lepilemur ruficaudatus; assembly: GCA_963574885.1. Taxonomy (NCBI): domain Eukaryota; kingdom Metazoa; phylum Chordata; class Mammalia; order Primates; family Lepilemuridae; genus Lepilemur; species Lepilemur ruficaudatus. The sequence continues at coordinate 7,110 of CAUYRT010089845.1, forward strand.
GCTGCTTCAGCCTGCATAGCAAAAGGAGAAGATGTGGACCAGATTTGAGCTGAACTGCCACAACCATAATATGAGCAAAGAATAAATCTTAGGTTGTCATCAGCCACTGAGGCATAGGGCTGTTTGTTACACAGCGTAACACATTCTAGGCTGATGAATACAGCAACTTTACCACTCCCCCCACAAGACCAAACTAGGATTTAAACATAAATACAACAGCCCCTCAGTTACCTATCTCTACTTAGTTCTAGAGTTCCATGTTTAACGTAAACCTCTCTGCTAAAGTACTTTAAAACTGTTATTTACAGGAGAGTTTAGTGAACTCAGCCTTCTCTTCTTCCTTTCTGCCTCCCCACATCCTCTCCAAGTCATGATTACTCCTCTACCTCTCATGATTGTTTCTTTTAGGCCCCACTTTCTCTCTGTCGTCCAGGCCTGCTCATTTCTTGTCTGCATATGGTGCCCATGGCCAATGACACTACCCTTCAATCCTCTTTTTAACATTCACTTACTTTTTAAATTTTATTTTTGATTGGCAAATAATCATCATGATATTATATGTATGCATTATATGATACGGGTACATTGTGATGTCTTGATATATGTTTACATTGTGGAATGATTAAATCAAGCTAATTAACAAATCCATCCCTTCATGTGCTCATTTTTTTTAATGTGGTGAAAACATTTAAAACCTATTCTTTTGAGTAATTTTGAAATGCACAATGCACTTTTATTACAGTCATCAACCAATCCTCTTTATATACTGCTGTGAGATTCATCTTCCTTGAATACCATTGCTTTGCAATTTACCACTAATTCAAGGCTCCCTGGTCCGTTAGCCTAGAATTCAGGACACTGCTTAATTCTTTGAACTCACTACCCTCCTAACACAAACTCTAAGCATCAGCCAAACTATCTCATTCATTATTTCCTCTGCACATCTCACACGTTCCCAGAATTGAGGCTATAATGACGACATCAGCAGCCTGAACACGCTAGGGAAGGGTTATACTGGTGGAATGAAGGAATTGTTTCATTGGCAACTGATATACTTCAGCACAGGCTTGAGGGACAAGATTCAATGTGGACAAAGTGACAAGACATACATATGCAAATATAGTCACCAACAATTCCTACCATCCCTGAACACACAAGACCTATTTCTTTTCTCTTAGGATCTGGGCTGGCTTTGTGACTTGCTTTGACCAAGAAAAATACAATGAAAGCGATGGCAGACTTTCAAGACCATAAGGAACCTGGCAGTTGTCACTTCCTCAGAGCCAAGCTGCTAAGCTTTAAGGAAGTCCAGGACAGACTACTGAAGGATGAGAGGTCACATAGAGAGAAACCCTGAGGACAAGTGTCTATCTGGGACTTACCTGCTCCAGCCAAGTTTCCAGCTGAATGCAGCCACTGGTATGACCTCAACCAACAGCACGTGGAGCAGAATAACTGCCCAGTTGGGCCCAATCAACCCAAAAACTTGTTAGGAAAAATGAATTATAGTTCCATGGAATAATTTGTTTCACAGCAACAGATAACTATGACAACAGATATTCATCCTCCTTACTTCTGCCCTGAATACAATACCTCTGCAGTCTCTTGGGAGACATTGGCTTATGAAGCCTAAGATGGGATTCTTGGCACAGTGGCAGCACCACGGTGCCCTCAGATGACTAAATAGGAAGTGAATTTAAACGGTGGCAAAAGAGGTGGGAGTGCACATGAAGTGGGAGGAAAAAGATGGCAGATACCACACGGTAAGTATTGCTAATAGATCAGCCTGTAAGATGTAACTAGATGAAAACCTAGGGCTGGTGGAAGACCTCAGCTGAAGGTGTGGGCAAGGGCCAGTACAATCTGATTCATTATTTCTATGGCTCTACTGTTCCCACAAGCCAGTAAGGGCTCAGAGTCAGTCACATGACAACTAAATCCATCACAGGTAGAAGCACAAATCTACCAACATCAGCACAGTTAAGTCCCGGGCAGCAGAGATAAACTCTAGCAGATCACAAACTCATTTCTTCTTGTCCCCAGGCACATAGTCGGGCTACATTCCCCAGCATCCCTTGCAGTTGGCTATGGCCATGTGGCTGAGTTCTAGCCAACAGACTGGGGATGGAAACGACGAACACCAATTCCCAGCGTGACCATTAAATGCCTCCAAGCTTTCCCTCTTACGAGCCAACCTTGGAAGTCACAGGGTGACGGTGGTAGAGCTCCAAGAATGACAGGCCACCACACAAACCAGAACATCCATTTTGGTGACTGCTGAAAAAATGTTGCACTACTGAGATTTGGGCATTTATCTTTTCTAGCAGTTCATCTTTTAAGCCCTTCTAATATATCCTAGCTGTACATATGGCAGCACCTAGCAGGTATCTACACCTGAAGATGGTCTTCAGCACAAACATAAACATCAAGGGTCTCCAGATGTTTTAGAAACCTGCCATATAGTAATGAGAGTCCTTAGCTATTTTCAATATTCAAAATGCCTAATGGAAAGTCTCTATTTAGGTTTCCAGGCTAATTTACACCTCAAGCCTCTCTGCTTTTGGCTGGTGTATCACCTCAGCACAAAAGCACTGGCCATCACATGCCAATCAGGGGCGGGAAGCTACGGATGTGGCCAAATAGCTATCACTTTAAAACGCTGCTTGTTTAGTCAATAAAATCTGTCATTACATGAAATTTAAAAAATGATACCTGGTGGTGCAAAGATTTGGAACCTCTGCTCTCATACACTAGTTATCCATACAGTTGGTTCCCTTCATGTTTTTTTTTTTTCCTTAAGAAATACGAGTATCACAGCAGTGAACTACAAAAGCAGATTCAAAGATTACTAAGATATCCATGAATATTATTTTATCTTTTTGAAAGCATCAGGAATAAACCTCAGCCACACTACTAACCAAGTGGATAACTTTTGAGTATGTTACTTAATCTTTCTGAACCTCAATTTCCTCAACTGCGAAAGGGGGCTCCTTTCATTTACCTGCAGTGGCTCTCAGCTGGGCAGCCACCAGCACCCACTATAGGGCTTAGGAAAGCAGATTGCTGCGTCCCACCCCCAGGGTCTCCATCCACCAGGTGTGGGGTGGGGCATACGGATCCTCATTTCTAACAAGTGCCCAGGTGTAATTGGTTCTACAGCAGAAACAGAATAAGTGAGGGGTGGGGGTGGGAGGGTGTGTGTATAAAGGTGGAGGTGGGAGAAGGGAGAGATTGAGATTAACTGATTTCAAGGAATTGGCTCCCACACTTGTGGGCCTGGCAAGGTTAAAGTGTTGCCAGGCAGGCCAGCAGGCTGGAATTCTGCTACAGGTCACTGGTGCAGTTTTGAGTCTGAAGGCAAGTCTGGAACAGAATTCCCTCCTCTTCTGGGGACCTCAAACTTTTCTCTTAAGGTTTTCAACTGATTGGATAAGGCTCACCCAAATTATGGAGGGTAATCTGCTTAACTTGGAGTCTACTGATTAAATGTTAATCACATCTAAAAAATAACTCCACAGCAACATCTGGACTGGTGTTTGAGCAAACAACTGGGTACTACAGCCTCGACAAATTGACACCTAAAATTAACCATCACACCAGGTGATGCTGAAGTCCTGGTATACCTCTGGCAGCCACTGCCCTATAGGACTGGGATAAAGATAAATAAGCTAAGAGAAGTAAAATCATCTGGTAGCAAAGGGTTTTCAATTATAACTGCCTCTTCTACTCTCCCTGATAGGTCTTTTAATTTTTAATTGACCATATAAACCAGGTTGAGTGTGTGTTTGTGGAAAAAGAATATGCAAAAATGTACATCTATGTTTGCTTCCTAATTGAAATAAACAATCCTGGATTAGCCACTGGTTATGTTACCTGAGCCCCTTTCTCCATTCCATAGCATAAAAATCAAAAGTTTAACTGCAGTACTAAAATTACCATTCTCAAATTTGACAAACTCAGACACTAAAAGTTAGTATGGCTTTCCATCCACTCCTAAGATTTCTCAAACCTTCGTGGATATAGATTTAGAAACCTAAATTAATTCCAAATTAATTAATTCCAAATTAATACTGGTATTCTGACCAGGCACTTAACAATTACATGTTACATAAACACGGTGAATACTTTTCTATGTTGAAAAGTTGTAAAATGATGATATAAATAAAATGCTAATTTTTCTCTTTTATGAGAGTTGTTTCCTACTAGGATTACATTCTTGCTTTTTTGACACATTTTTAAAATCTGCACTTCACGGCAGTTAGGAAATAGCAGAATTTGGTTCTGATTTAATCAGATGAGAACTAATTCAGCTTCAGGCCAAAATGACACTTGGTGGGAGAGGTTGGGAGGCTTTCACACTTTAAAAAACAACACACACACACACACACACACACACACACACAAATCTCTCTTACTCTTCACTTGAACTTTCATTTTACTTAATACTATTCTTAGGTTTTAATTCCTAATTCCCCCAAGAATAGAGAAAAGCCATTTAATGTATTAGAATATAAGACATTTCAATAAGATTTTTATGATACTAGAATCAAATGAGCCACTTTTTAAAAACTGATTTTGGCAAGAGTGACAATAATATTTATACAGACATACAGATACACATATACCTCATCTATCTATCCATATACACACACACACACACACACACCTTTTGATCAAAGTCTTATCATACCAAAAACATTTGGATATCCCTTATCTAAATTCATTATTACTGTATTTGAGAAATTATACTCCTCAGAATTCCTCGTAATAGACATTAGGGAAAAAAAATCAATCAGCTGGAAGGAATTCTAGATTTAAAAAGCTCCTCTATTCTAGAAAGTCTCTGATATTTTAACACCCTGAAATGCACTGTGTTAAAACGTGTGTGTGTGTGTGTGAGTAGTCACTATTTCCCAAACTTACTTGTTCATAAACAGATTTTGTTTCCTTTTTGCAATATCTCTCAGGATTGGGGTTCACTAAAACAAGCTAGAAGACGGCTTAAAGATATACTCAGGAAGAACTTATAATAACAACCGATGGACTTCCATTTAAGAAAATGTTTACAAAATACTAGGCTCTCTTTGTACCTAAACCAAATTCAGGTCAGTAAGGCCAAGTCTTCAACTGAGAAAGAAAGTAGAGTCTGAGCCTTAACAACAGCTCTGCTTCTTCAGTTTTCCAGCATTCCAAAAGACCTGTTTCCCTATAATAATAGTAATTATGATTGTGTTTGAAATCAGTCTGGACAAGTGGTAAAACAACTACTAAACACTCTAGGAAGAACATAATGTAACATGATAAAAGGAACCAAAACATTAGTAGGTGTCATTTCTAGGTTAAGACTACAAGAGCATTTTCTTCTTCATGCTGTTATGGATTTTATAAATTTCCTAAATTAAGCTATATTTTTGTGATCAGAAAATAAACATAAATATCATTTCAAAAGTTAGTCTAACTTACTTTCTTCACAGAGGAACTTTTGTAATATGAATACTTACAATGTCATCATTTTCATCTTCATAACCAGGAGAAGAATATAGGAAACCTAGATCAGAAATTAAAATAAAACATGAAAAATTACCCCAAAATACTAACCTTGCTTTATTTTCTCTGTCATAGCATATGAGCTGCCCTTCACGACAAAAGGATAACCTTCCCTTTCATAGGACAGACCACTAGAGAGCTGTATTTTTGCCTAATAGATAGAACTTAGATTAGGAAAAAAAGAAAAAGCAAAGAGCATTATAGTAAAAAAAAAAAAAATCATTCTCAAAGCAGTCACTTCTGGAACAGTTTCTAATGCCTTTGGTAGGCTGAATAATGCCTGCCCAACACACAAAAGAGATCCATGTTCTAATCTCTGGAGCCAGTGAATGTTACCTTCTATGGTAAAAAATGGCTTTGCAGAGTAATTTAAGGATTATGAGATAGAGAGATTACCTAGGATTATCTGGGTGAACTCTAAATATAGTGCATGTGTCCTTATCAGGGGCAGGCAGAGGGAGAGGTGACAGAACAGAAGGTGGCCTATGGTGACAGAGCAGAGACTGGAGTGACATGGCCATAAGCCAAGGAATGCCGACAGCCACCAGACGCTGGAAGAGGGAAAGTTCCCCTAAGAACCTCCAGAGGGAAGCACGGTGAATACCCTGATTTTAGCTCACTAGAACTGACTGTAGAGTTCCGGCCTCCAGAACTGTGAGAGAATAAATTTCAGTTGTTTTAAGTCACGATGTTTGCGGTCATTTGTTACAGCAGCCACAGAACACTAATGCAACATCCCAGGCTAAAGTACGTAAGTGGTCTTGATTGCCACAAGGCCGTAGGAGTTTGACCTTCTGGCTGAGCAGTTCCTGAAGGCAATCCCCACCCTCGGTGACTGTCCCTGTACCTTGGTGAGAGATGAACAGGACACTGGCTTACAAGCTCTGGCTGCAGCTCCTTTGAGGACGCACAGTGTCAAAGTGCGTCAGTTGAAGCTGAGAGCTGTGCGCCCAGTCATGTGAAAACTACCCGGGATAATTCCATTTATTACTAAACACACATTTCCTAAAATCCTTAGTTTAAAATCATCTCTTTGCCCAGGAAGTCATTAAAACATGCACCTGACGCAACTGTATACACACCTATAATCCTGATGTCAAACAAAGAGCTCCTCAAATCTAGAAACCAGAGTGTTTTAAATAGGAAACGGGTGAGACAGAGACGGTTCGCTAACCTTAGTTATTGATTAAACTTTGAAAGAATAAAACATATACTGGGGAAAACATCATCAATTGAAGAAAGAATTGCTGTACTTGTGAATCAAATTCATTCCACTTACGAGCTCCATTATCTCCAAGTAGTAACAAAATTGAAAAGAGGTTATTGCATTTAAAGGTTTAATTTAAATTTAGGTCCTTCAACAGCCAGTTCAGCGATTTATCACACTGATTGAATTCTAATTCTCTTACTATGTTGAATTCCAGAAAAGCATTTCCTTCAAACGTCAGTACCACAGTTATAGGAATTCCTTAATCCTCAAAAAAAAAAAAAAAATGCAGTTTATACATCATTTAATTGAACGAGGCAGTGTTACTATTGCATAAAAGTAGTGGTACTATGCACAGGAGTACTAGGAGGCATGGTATTTCTTTTCAGATAGTCTTCTAGAAAATTCAACTTTTGCAAAATGATAAAGTATTGACAGCTTACTATATTATAAATATGGAAAGAATAATATGTAACTACTAGAACACAGAGAAAACAATCTAAATAACTCACTTTTCTTCCTGAGAGGCTTAATCCCCTTTCCTACCACCTCACTACACACCATACTCTACATAAAAGTGACTTACTATGTAACATAAACTAATGGGAATTCAAATCTGAATGTAGATTCATTCTAGGTAACGATTACGGCAGAAACTTCCTAGCTGTTCAAGAACTATTTCGTCTTCTTCATGGGCACACAGCTAGACTAGATTTCCCAGCCTTCCTAATCAGAGTTGAGTATAAGACTGAATGAGATATGGCCAACCAAATGCAGACACCGTAATGTAAGTCGTTCTAAGCCTGGCCCATAAATCCCTAAGGAAACAATTCTCCGCATTCCTTACCTATCTGCACCAGCCTCGGGAACTATGTATTAAAAAAGGCTGGCAGAGCTAGAAAAAGGAAGGAGTCTGAAGGAATAAAAATAAAACTATTGGCACTTACTTCTTGCAGTAGCTAATATCAGCTTTACTAATACCATGGTTTTGTTTGATTTGTTAACTTATATGTCGATACAGTTAAAACAAAAACACATTGTGTACTCAAGGCATGCCAGAAAATAAGGAAACAAATGACAATACAGAAAACTTACCAAGTCAAGGAAACAACACAAGCAGACAACGATCCAGTGATGCATGGTCCTAAATCCTATGCATGAAATGTGTAGGGAGTTCTGGAAGGTTCTGTGGAAATGGGAGAACGATGTTAGCCCGAGTCGATTCTTGAAGCACAGGCATGGCAGGGGCCTTTCCAAACACAGGAAAAATCATGTGCAAGAGCTGCAAGGAGCCAGAGACTGTGGGCTCCGTGGAGATGGAATGGTGGCAGGTAGTAAGAGATGAGGCTGCATGTACAGGCAGGGCAGTGGTAACTGCAGGCTTGGTATTTTCTGCAACTCCCTTCACACATTAGCACCACTGCCTAATAATGTTAATACCTTTGCTACAGAGACTGGACTTTATCCTAAAGGCAATGGAAAGTCAGTGAAGGTTTTTATGGTAGGTACAAACATTTAAAACTGTGATTTGGGAAAAACATTCACATATTAGGTAGAGGACAGGCTTTCTCCTTTAGGCAGCACGGTTAAGGAAAGCAAAGAACCAGCAATAGATCAGGTTTATAAGTTATTGGAATTCTTATACCAAAAATTCAAGGTTCTGCACATATGACTTTTAACCCACCTTCTAAAATATATCCAGGGTAATATTCTCCCAAAAAATACATATTCAGTTAGGCAAATTGTTCCCTTATATATCTAAATGTTTTATTGCTTTTTATATATTATACACTAATCACAGAGAATTTCAATTGTATGTCTTTTTCTAGATTCATATTAAAGGAGAGAAGGAAAAACACCCAGAAAGGGACAATAAATACAAAGCAACATTCCATCTATCCAGAGCTTAGCTGCCAAGCAACCATACCCATGAGAACCATCCATAAAGTGAAAAGGTCTCTGAGAGGTGAAGAAAGATGTCATACTGGCTACCGACTAAAAACATGGCACTTTTCCCTTAGGAAAATCCCTCAAAACCTTATTTTGACAGTTAGAATTGTATGAAAATAAAATTGTATAGAAAAGATAAGCATCTAACTTTTTTTTAATTTTAGTATATTATGGGGATAGAAACATTTTGGTTACATGTTATGACTTTGTCACACCCAAGCCATGATTTGAAGAGTGATCTTTCCCCCCTACAACACTCACTGTGTCCATTAGTTGTGAGTTTACTCACCCTCAACTCACAACAAATATTACTACCATGTGAGCACCTTAGTGTTGATCAGTTAGTGCAAATTTGATGGTGAGTACATGTGGTGCTTATTCTTCCATTCTTGTGATACCTCCCTTTAGAGGATGGGCTCAAGCTCAATGCAGGAAAATATAAGAGGTGCTAGATCACCATCGTTTTTTATAACTGGGTAATATTCCATTATATACATACACCATATTTTATTAATCCTCTCATGGATTGACGGACACTTGCGGTTGTTTCCACATCCTTGCAATAGTGAATTGTGCTGCCATAAACATTCAAGTGCAGATGTCTTTATTATACAATGTCTTTTGTTGCTTTGGGTAGATGCCTAATAGTGCTATTGCTGGATCAAATGGTATTTCTATTTTTAGCTGTTTGAGGTATCTCCAAACTCTTTTCCACAGAGGTTGTACTAATTTGCAGTCCCACCAGAGGTGTAAGAGTGTTCCTATCTCTCCACATCCTTGACAGCATTTGTTGTTTTGGGATTTTTTGATAAAGGCCAATTTCACTGGGATTAGATGATATCTCATTGTGGTTTTGATTTGCATTTCCCTAATGATTAGCGATATTGGGCATTTTCTTATATGTTTCTGGCCATTATTCTGTCTCCTTTTGAAAAGTTTCTGTTCATGTCCTTTGCCCATTTATTGATGAGGCTGATTTTTTCTTGTTGTTTTTTTTTTTAGTTCTAGATAGATTCTTGTTATCAGCCTTTTATTGGATGTGTAGAAAGCAAATATTTTCTCCCATTCTGTAGGCTGTCTATTCTCTTTAATGATAGTTACCTTGGCTGTGCAAAAGCTTTTTAATTTAACCGGGTCCCATTTATTTATTTTTGTTGCTGCTGTGATTGCTTTGGGGGTCTTCTTCATAAATTCTTTGCCTAAGCTGATGTCTGAAAGAGTCTTACATTTTCTTCTAGGATTTCTAAGGTTTCTTGCCTTAGGTTTAAGTCTGTCATCCAACATGAATTGATTTTTCTAAGAGGTGAGAGGTGGGGATCCAGTTTTCCCAGCACCATTTATTGAAAAGAGATTCCTTTCCCCAGTATATATTTTTGTCTGCTTTGCCAAAGATTAGACGACAATATGTGGATGGTTTTATCTCTGGATTCTCCATCCTGTTCCAAAGGTCTGTATCTCTGTTCTTGTGCCAGTACTATGCTGTTTTGTTACTACAGACTTGTAGTATAGCTTGAAGTCTCGTAGACTGATATCTCCCAGTTTGTTCTTTTTGCTTAAGATTGCTTTGGCTATATGAGGTCTTCTCTGGTTCCATACAAAGCGTAGCATTATTTTTTCTAGCTCTGTAAAGAATGGTGATGGTACTTTGATAGAGATTGCATTAATTCTGTAGATCACTTTTGATAATATGGTCATTTTAACAATGTTGATTCTGCCAATCCATGAGCAAGGTAGATTTTTCCATCTGTTTGCCTCTTCTACAATTCTTTTCTTAGTGTTTCGTAGTTCTCCCTGTGTATGTCTCTCACCTCTTTTGTTAAACATATTCCTAGATATTTAATTTTCTTTGAGGCTATTGTAAAAGGTACTGCATTTTTTATTTGAATTCAGCTTGACTTTTATTGGCATATATGAATGCCTCTGATTTGTGTGTATTGATTTTGTATCCTGGGACTTTACTGAATTCATTTTTCAATTCCAGGAGTCTCTTGGTTGAATCCAAGAGGGGGTTTTCCAGGTATAATATCGCATCATGAGCAAAGAGTGAGAGTTTGACCTCTTCTGCCCCCATTTGGATGCCCTTAATACACCTCTCTTGTATAATTGCTGTAGCAAGGACTTCCAGCACTATGTTGAATAGAAGTGGAGATACAAGGCAACTTTGTCTGGTTCCAGTTCTAAGTGGGAATGCTTTCGATTTTTCTCCATTCAGTATGATACTGGCTGTGGGTTTATCATATATGGCCTTGATAATTTTAAGGTATGCCCCACCAATAACTATTTTATTAAGAGTTTTTATCATAAAGGTATGCTGGACTTTGTCAAATGTTTTTTCTGCATCTACTGAGAGAATCATACAGTCTTTGTTCTTGCTTTTATTTATGAGACATACTGCATTTATAGATTTGTGCATGTTGAACCAGCCTTGCATCTCTGGGATAATGCCCACCTGGTCATAGTGAATTATTTTTTGATATGCTGTTGGATTTGATTTGCTAAAATTTTGTTGAGGATTTTTGCATCTATATTCATGAGAGGTATTGGTCTGTAGTTTTCTTTTTTTGTTGTGTCATTTCCTGGCTTTGGTATCAAGGTGATATTGGCTTCATCAAATGAGTTGGAGAGGATACCATCTTTCTCAATGTTGTGGAATAATTTCTATCGTATAGGTATGAGTTCTTCTTTGTATGTTTAGTAAAACTTGGAAGTAAATCCATCTGGTCCGGGACTTTCCTTTTTGGAAGGTTTTTAATTGCTGCTCCAATTCCTATGTTTGATATTGGTCTGTTCAGGAATTCAATTTCCTCCTGGGTGAACTTAGGGAGTGAGTTTGTTTCCTGGAATTCGTCCTTTTCCTCCAAATTATGTAGTTTTTGGGCATATAGGTTTTTATAGTATTCAAAGATAATGTTTGGTATTTCTGTGGTATCTGCTGTGACCTCTCCTTTTTCATTTCTAACTGAATTTATTAGAGTCCTTTCCCTTCTAGTTCTCATCAATCTAACAAGAGGGCTGTCAATTTTGTTTATCTTTTCAAAAAACCAGCTTTTGGTTTTGTTGCTCTTCTGTACAGTTCTTTTGTTCTCAATTACATTTAGTTCTGCTCTGATCTTCGTTATTTCTTTTCTTCTGCTAGGTTTGGAATTGATTTGCTCTTCCTTTTCCAGTTCCTTGAGACTGTTTATTAGTTTGTTAATTTTTGAGCTTTCTGTTTTTTTGATGTGAGCATTTAATGCTATTAGTTTTCCTCTCAGGAATGCTTTTGTTGTATCCCACAGATTTTGATAACTTGTGTCCCTGTTATCATTTAGTTCAAATAATCTTTTGATTTTCCTCTGTATTTTCTCCTTGACTCAATAGTTATTAAACAATAGATTGTTTAATTTCCATGACTTTGTGAAGTGTGAGTATTTCTGTTGGAATTGAACTCTAATTTTATACCACTATGATCTGAGAAGATACACGGCATAATTTCTATTTTTTTTTTAATTTGTAGAGGTCTGGCCTAGTATGTGATCAATTTTCAAGAAAGTTCCATAAGCTGATGAGAAGAATGTATATTCAGCTTTATTTGGGTGGAATGTTCTGTAGAGATCTGTCAGACCCTTTTGTTCTAGAGCTCTGTTTAAGTCCATTATTTCTTTGCTTACGTTTTGTTTGGAAGATCTGTCCAGTTCAGTCAGTGGGGTGTTGAAATCCCCAGCTACTATAGCACTATCGTTTATCATGCTAATTAGATTAGACAGGGTTTGTTTTATGTATCTGGGTGCTCCTGAGTTAGATGCATAAATATTAAAGATTGTTAAGTCTTCTTGTTGGATCTTCCCTTTCACCATTATACAGTGGCCATCTTTGTCCTTTCTTACTTTTGTTATTTTAAAGCTTATGTTATCTGAAATAAGTATAGCTACCCCTGCTTTCTTTTGGCTTCCATTTGCCTGGAAGATTGTTTCCCATCCCTTGACCTTGAGCCTGAAAGCATCTTTGTGGGCTAGATGCATTTCCTGTAGACAGCAGATACCAGGCTTGTGGGTTGTTACTGACCCTGCCAGTCTATGTCCCTTCAGGTTCTAGACTTTAACTCTTGAGTGATTTTACTTTGAGAGTGTCTATTGCACCGTTCAGTGTGTAATGCATGTCTGAGTACTTCCTGTAGGGCTGGTTTGGTCTTCACAAATTCCATCAGTGATTGCTTATCTGTATTGCCTTAGAGGTGTTTTAGCATGCTAGGTTATCTCTGGCCTGTTGCCTTCACCTCTTGCCAAAGGAGATTAGTGAGTTTGGAGCCCTTGCTTAAGCTCCCAGGTGGTGAATCCCTCTTGTGTGTGTGACTCCACTGCCCTCCAATAGTTTGGGATGGAAGGCACTGTGTTGAGCTATGGGGTTACCCTCTCTGTTGTTGCTTGTAATTTGCATGGAGGGTCTATTATCAAGGTATACCAATGCCTTTGTGTTGGGCTCTAAACCCTGAATGGGTTATACAAGTGCCCTGATCTTTGGGAAATGTCTTGTCACTCCCAAGGATTACTTGAGCCCTGTTGCCACTTTAGGTGGGTAAGGGCAACAGGTACCTCCAAGCCTGAGAGCATATCCTTCTGTGGTTGCTTGATCTGCTGCTAGGGGAGAGCTGCTAATACGTTATTCAGGGCTCTTTCACCTCACTTGCGATGAAGCTCCAGGCGGGGGGTGTCAACTGGTGCAACTGCTGAGGACTCTGGCCAGGATTTTCCTTCCCAGTCCACAAGCCCCAAAACTGGCAGCAGCCTGGGCCCCAAGGGTGAGCCCTAGTGTTATGTTCTTATCAGATGATCAAAACCAGCCCACTGGGCTGAATCAACAGTCTGCCCCCTTTTGCTTAGTTCCAAGGTCCCACAGATTCTCGCCAGTTGTGCGGAGAAAGTGACTCTTCTCCCTTCTCCCTGCCTCCAAGGGCGGAGTGTATCCTGCCAGGCTGGGGGAGGGGCTTTGCCTGAGACCACCACATGTCCCAGCCCAGAGAATGTCTTCTCTCATTTCTCCCTTCCTCCAAGGGTGGAGTCTGCCCTGTCAGAGAGAAATTCAAATGGCCAGGCTGGGGAAGAGTTGCTGCCTGAGGCCACGGTGCATCTCAGCCCAGAAAGCAGCTTCTCTCTCAGAGAGAAGCATCTTCTCTCCTTACTCCCCTCCTCCAAGGGCAGGGCCTGCTCTGCTAGGCCAAGGCAGGGGCACTGCCTGAGACCATTGCCTGAGCTTGCCCTGCTTGGCTGGAGAAGGGGTGGTGCTCAGAACTGCAGCACACCAGTGTTTCTAGGCTATGGACTCCCAAAACGGAGGCTGCCAGAGAGCCAGCACCGGAGGCAACTGCTGGGAAGGCAGCAGGTGCTGGGTTTGGCAGGCTGTCTCAACAATCCGCTGGTTGTCTCCACTGTTTCCCTGATGCATTGACTCACGTCAGTCCAGTAGAGGGTCCTGTACTCTCTGTCCCACCCTGCACCAGCAGGATCTTCGGTGGTTTCCAGGGGCAGAACCTCCCTTTCTGCATTCACCTCCTTTGTTCTTGTCCCGGTGACCACCAGAGGTGAGGTGCCTGTCTCCAGACTCCCTCCTGTGGACCCAGGAAGTGTCCACTCAGCCCAGTCTCTCCTCTGCCCAGTGCAGACCTAGCGTAGAGCACCGTAGAGTTCAAAATGTTTCTCGCTATTGTCTCTTCATATAGCCTGTCATTGTGTGCTAACTCATGCACAGAAAACAATACAAAATAACAAATTTTTCATTAAACTAGAAAGGGTTGTTTTGTTTTCAAAGTTTTTATTCTATTTTTGTAATAAAACACAGTGGCCCCAAGGAAAAAAATTATTTTTCTAGTGTGGCAGGCAATGTGTTAAATTTTAGTCCTTCTGTGAGGTATGTAGTAGTATCTCACTGTTGTTTTAACTTGCAATTCCCTGATGACATTTGATGTTGAGCATCTTTTCATATGATTATTTTCCATATGTATATATTCTTTGGTAAAGTGTCTATTCAGGTCTTTTGCCCATATTTTTTAATTGGGTTTTTTTTTACTATTGAAGTAAGAGTTTTTGTATTATTTTGGTTAACAGCCTTCTATCAGATATATGGTTTTGTAAAGATTTTCTTTCAGTTTGTGGCTTCTCTCTTCATTCTCTACCAGTATCTTTTGTAGAGAAAAAGTTTTTACTTTTAATGAAATCCAACTTATCAATTCTTTTCTTTCATGGGTCATGCTTTTGGTGTGGTATCTAAAGTCATCACCAAACCCAAGATCGCCTATATTTTATCCTAGATTATCTTCTATGAGTTTCATAGTTTACATTATACATTTAGGACTCTAAATCCATTTTTTAGCTAATTTTTGTGATAGGTGTAAAGTTTGCGTCTACATTCATTTTTTTTTTGCATATTATATTCAGTTTTTCCAGAACCATTTGTTAATAAGACTATCCTTTCCCTATTGAATTGCCTTTGCTACTTTGTCAGAGATCAGTTGATAATATTCATGTGGGTCTCTATTCTGTTCCACTCATCTATTTTTCTGTTCTTTCATCAATACCACACTGTCTTGATTATTTCAGCTTTACAGTAAGTCTTGAAATCAGGTAGTGACTTCTTGACTGTTAAGAAAGGAGAAAAAAAGACTTACCACAGGACCGTTTGTGAGTGACCCATTAAATATCTCTAACTTGGTGAGAACAGAAGCACCTAGAAGCTTAGATCATTCAGCCAGCCTGGATGGATCCCAGAGTGAAGGCAATGTGTGGCAGCTAACCCCTGATGAACCTGATGAATAAGTAAGAAATAAACTATTGCCATTTTAAACCAATGAGGTTTGCAGTTTTTTGTTACTACCACAAAACCTAGCTGATCCCAGCCACAGGATCCTGATCTAGAAATACTTTCAACAACTTTAATGATGAAAAACCACTTTTGATCTCTGAATCTTTCTTCAAGAACAGAACAAATAAGCACCAAAAATGCTCCTCTAAGCATATCTATATAACAATAGATGTCACACTTTTAAGAAGTAAGATGTAAGACCCTCAGCTTTGGCAGATAAAGAAAGACAGGGCTCTTAGATCATAATTATTCAGAAGTTAGAGGGTATCTGTACTCAGTAGAGAAACAGTTGTTAGTCTGACTCTCAGATAGGGAATCTTACTACCCAAGAGAGCAGACTAGAACTTCTTCCACCATCATAGGGAGACTGGAAGAATGGAGAGGCAGTCACAGCAGACAGCAGGTAAAGCGGCCACACCACACCTCACAAAGACGGCAGTGCCCTGACACTCAGTGATTAGTTGCACGTATTTGTGGAGGAAACTGGATTCAGATCCCTAGGGAATAAAGGAAAAAATTTGGTACTTGAAGAAAGTTTTGACCAATTCCATTAGAAGAGATTGAGAAACTCATGCAATGAAGAGTGCTGATTTTGGAACAGACTTGTGGTGAGGATCAAGAACAGGGCAGGACACATAGGACAATCAGCAGAACGTCACAGGGCAACCAGACTGGCCAAAGGAAGACCTCATCTTCAGCCTCGGGTTATGTGTCCCCGCCAGATCCTTGTGAGGAAGAGCTAAAAGTTCATACTGCATCCCATTCTCTCAACTGTTATCATTATTGTGAATATTCACATTTTAACACATAGGACACATTGTAATTAATAATAGAGCAGGTGTCAGCAAATAGGGTGTACGGTCCAAACACTGCTAATTGTAAATAAAGTTTTCTTGGAGCACAGCCAGACCGGTTTGTTGGTGTTATTATCTAAGTCTGTTTTAGCACAATAACAGAGTTGAGTAGTTGCAACAGAGACCAGTTGCTTGTAAAGCCTAAAATATTTACTATCCAGCTATTTGGAAAGAAGAAGTTGGCTAACCCCTAGATCTAGAGAGTAGGATTTAGTCATCCAATAAATCTTTTTGTTGTCTTTGAGAAACTTCAAGTTTTACAAAATGATTCTACTATCTTTATTTCAAAGGCCCTATCTGTCTACCAATGTCAATATTCTGTACCTCTAAGAAATTGTTAATGGCACCTACTCTGAGGAGAGGGACTGGAGGGCTTGGGAAAGAAACATCCCCTACTCTTCACTGTATTCTTTCTGTTCACAGTGACCATTTTATCAAGAGCACATGTTAAACTCAATTTCTCTCTACAATGTATACATACGTGCACACATTTTTTTAACTAATTTTTAAAAAATGGTTCTAGCCACCAAGTTTATATGGATTGTAGGTGTTAATAGGGTTCACTTTTATTTAACTTAGCAATTATAATAGTAAAATAATCTTAAAAGCTAGAAATGGAACAATATGAATCTCACAATTCTGTTTTATTTTTCAAAATCTATGTGCACACACAGGCATTGAAAAGACCGAAAGGATATACACATCAAAATGTTAACAAAATGTATACATTAAAGGAGAGTATGAAGTTTTTTCCTTTTTCCTATACTTTTAAAATTTTCAACAGTGAACATGGATTCCTTTTCATTATTGAAAAGAAAGAAATTTTTAAAAGATAATGGAGTAAGACAGGGCACAGGGAATTTCCTAGGATTCTGGTCACATTCTGTTCCTAACCTGGGGCCTGTGACATGGGAATGTCCAAAGTGTGAGAATTCACCCAGCTGTACACATATCTGCACATTTGGGGGTACATATATTATACTTAAATAAAAGATTTTTTTAAAAGAGCAGCATAGAGCTCAAAAGGGAGGGGGAAAGCAGGTATACCTCATCCCTTACAGAATTTCATGCAGTCAGCCTTGATCAACTACCTCCCACAGACGGGACTCCACGCTAAGTTTGAACATGAAGACACAATAGAGCATATATTTGCAGAGCTTGGTGGAGTACACAGGCATGTGTATGTATGTAAAAGCACACAAATAACTACATACTTACAAGCATGTAAGCTGTAAGATTCACTTACAAGTTCATAGATATCCAACTAAACTATCTCAGGCAAAGGGAAATTCACTGGCTCAGAGATTCCAAGGAAGGGTTCAGAAGCCAACTAAGGGTAGGAAAGATCTAGGCCAGAGGTTCTCAAGTGGAGATGATTTGGGCTCCCCACGAGACACTTGGTGATGTCTGAAGCCATTTCTGTTTGCCAGAACTGGGGGAATGTAGTGGCATCTAGCAGGTGAAGGCTAGGGGTGGTGTTGGACACCCTAGGATACCCATGACAGCCCGACAACAAAGAAAGACTTGGCCCAAAATGTCAACACTGCCGAGGCTGAGAAATTCTGACTTGGACTTTTGTTAGTAGAAAGTGTGGTCTATTGACCAGCAGCCTTTAATGGCACCTAAAAGTAGGTCAGAAATTCAGAATCTTGGCCCCACCCCACATTATTTAAATCAGAACTTACACAAGATCCCAGGGATCTCTTAAGCACATTAAGGTTTCAGAAGCACGACCCTCAGCTCCTACCACAACTGCCATCAGGTGATGATTTTGCCAGGCACGCCTCTCCCTGCGTGATCTCCCTTCTCTCACTCAGATGAGATTCTGCCTCATGCAGGAATCCCGGCTGCTGCGGGTTCCTGAGACTCGCACCTCACCTCCCTCCACACCAGAGGCACTGACTCTCTTCCTCAAGCGCTAGGCTTACCAAATAACAGGCAGCTTTGACAGCCACAAAGGACGATAATGGGGGTCCTAGCAGAGACCTACCTGGATTTGGGGTCAGGAAAGCCTACACTGAAAATTTAAGCTGATTTCTGAAAAATAAGGACAGCTAACATGACAAACTAAGACATCTGTCAAATATTTACTGAACACCTATTATGTTTCAGTCGCTGTCCTGACCCGAGAATCCATCAGTGAAAAGGACAAAGTCCTGTCCCTGTCCTCAAGGAGTCTGTAATCCACTGAGCAGAAGCAGAAGAACATACACACACAGACAACCCGATCCTACTGCAGAAAGTCAGAAATGCTAAGACATGGAAGAAAGAAGGAAGGAAAGCATTTGGGGAAGAAAGGATGATGTGACAGAACACCTAAGGCACAGGACAAATATGTCAGGAAGGATTTTCCAAATGAGTCAGCCAAGCACCCAGGGGAAGGGCTTTCTACACAGAGAGATCAGCAAATGAAAAAAACCTTGAGGATGAAGACAGCTTGGCAGGTTGGTTCAAGCACAAGGACAGGGTTGAAGGGACAAGCTGAGGGTGCAGACGAGGGAAACACGGCCCCAGTGGTTACATTAACGGTAAGATGGACCTTCAGGAGGGAGAATGCAGGGTATGGACTGCCACGGGCTCCCGGCTCTGGCTGCCTCAGTTTGCATCTGGGATCTACCATTTATTTGAAGTTACTGGAAGTCTCAGAGGGGAGTGAGGGTTATAGGTAACACGTGAAGATACCTTATGACAGGAGGTGGCCAAATCTGTCCTGCTGCCTGTTTTGTATGGCCCGTGACCTAAGAACGTTTTCTTTTTATGTGCTTAAACTGTTACATTTTAAATGGTCATATAAGTACTTACCCTCATAATCCTTGATTTTGCCTCTTGGTTCTCAAAGACTGAAATACTGATTACATGGCCCGTTACAATGGAGTTTGCCGTAGAGCCAGGCCACCCCTACCATCTGCCTTCTCAACGGCAGCCAGGCACTACCTGAGGCTCTTTTATCCTGTTTTACAGTTAACATGCAGGCAAGTAACTTTCCAAGAATGTATCAACTTAACTCTAATTCTATAATTAAAACCGAGGTTGCTGTGCCCCTAAACCCATGATCCTTTGGTCTGTCATATGCAAACCACACAATTAAGCCTCTATTAATTTGTTCTTCCCTGCGTACATGACACATGCAACTGAATGAATTATATATATCATGTTGCTCATGGTAGAACCAAAACAAAGTCGGGGCTGAGGACAAGAAAAGGAGGTAGTTATTTTTGAGGGTGGTGCTGAAACCAATTCATTGTCCTCCTTTTTACTTTTCTCCTTTTTCCAATTTTCTATAATAAGTATGTTACTTTTGTAATAAGAGAAAATACTTTTTATAAAGAAAGAAAGCAGAAATAATCAGCTTTACCCAGAGTAGCTACATTGTACTTTTTAAAGACAGCACTATTTTGACAGCCAAAAAAGACACTTAGGAATTACAGCATTACAAATTCAAGATCATGTCTATGAACTTGGCTTGGAAAAAACCCTCCGCAAAAATACAACCTACCATCTGTACAATGTATTCAAAAATGATTAGCATAGTATGAAAAAATAATGCTGGAACAGCAGAATTTTTTTTTTTTCCATTTTTTAAGAATGCTTCCTGCTCAGTATTATTTTCAGATTTCTCCATAAGGTACATAAGCAAAGGTGAAATGGAACATCAGGTCAAGAAGATGGAAACAGAAAGTAAACAAAGATGAGAAAGGAACATTCAATACTCTTTACTGAAGATGTGACACTGCTCTGGAAATTTCACTGAGCCCAAGAGAGGATCTTTGTCCACACGCGCCAACATCAAGCACTGTGCTGGGAAATCTCCCATTTCTGGCTTCAAAAGCGAAGCCTGGGTCCTACTTATACCACCTCAGCCATCAAAAGCTATAATGCTGTTTCTCTGACAGCAGGACTCTCACGCTCATGTCACTAAAAGTGAATCAGCAGAGCCTGCAGATCAAGGAGCCCCAGAAAAGCGCCTCTCACTGTGGAGAGAGCTGGGGCTGCACGGAGCACCCTGAGGGCCTTGGGAGCGGCCCGTGCCCACAGCAGCGGCAGCGTCTCACCGAGCTGGGCGCCATCTTGCACAGGCCCCTCGACTCCCTGAGTCCTTAGTAAGTAAGAGAGTCAGGCTGAGAACCCCTACCCAAAAGCTCTTCTATGCTTTTGTGATCTTAAATTGTGAGGTCGTGTTCGACATTTGTAAAAATATACGCTGATAAAGTAAATCTCAAGCAATGTCAGTTTTAGGAAATTGTGCCCAACCATGAACGTTCACGTAATTTTTCCCCAAATGAAAAAACTTTAAATATTAAATTTATACCTATTACAGAATATTTACCACATAGGTAGAGGGCCTCTAAGGATTTGGGAATGTTCCATTTGCCTCTGAAAAGCAGGTTGGGTGGGTTTTCCTCCTGTCTTGTTAGTCAGCTCAGGAGGATCCCCGTTGATGGGCTTCTGCTTGTAGAAAATGCAGCCACACCAGGAAGTGATCAAGAGAATGACCTCCAGCCCCTTACAGCAGCAGGAAGCTTGATGCCTGACACAGAACTCCAGCCCTCAGGGCCGGAACTGCTGAATCAAGCCAGGAGACAATCCCTGGAGAATTAAAAAGAGAAAAGGGTTAGGTCTGGGCCACTTCAGCACACCTTCCCTCCCTCTCCTCCGACAGTCTGCTCCTCCACTCTCAGGGAGCCAAAGCGCTCCAGATTGTTTTCTCTCCGACAAGGCCCAGCTGGGCCCTTCCAGGACAGAGGAAACCTGTCAGACCCAGCATAGCAGGAAGCTTTTTTGCTCATGATCATCTCTGATCACCTCTACCATCTCTCCAATTCCAGAGAACACTTTAATGGCTGTTGGGAAAGGTCAAGACCCTAACGCTGGCAAACACAATGCTCCTTTAATGTTGGGTTTCTTTAGTCTACAGACAGGAAAGACAGAGAAATTCACATTCAGGATTGCATCCCTTCCAAGAGGTATCTAAGGGTTAGATGAGCTGGACCTATAAACACCAACACGTTTCTCCAGAGACTGCTGAATAAACACTTAATAAGCACAGGGGTCGGCAAACCTTTTCTGCAAAGGGCCAGGTAATAAGCACTTTAGGTTTTGCAGGCCATATGGTTTCCATTGCAACCACTAGACTCTGCCATTCTAGGGCAAAAGCAGCTATGGAAAATACAAAAACGCATGAGCGTGGCTGTGTTCCCACAGAACTATTTATGGATGCCGAAATTTGACTTTCATATAATTTTTGCAGGTCACAAGATATTCCCCCTTCTTTTGATTTTTCTCAACCATTTAAAAACAAAGATGATTCTTAGCTCACAGGCCATGCAGTAAGTTGCTGGTTCTTGACTGAGAAGATGAGACAATTGTCATATTTAGCTTCCTACTGCAGACGATCCAACTTGTCTCCACCTCTCTGTCTCTGCTCCCATCCTCTCTCCCCCAGCCTCCACCTCATCCTGTACGACTCTCTCCCACCTTTAACAGAGTCACCACCCAGCACAAACAGTGACGGGCTTCAAAAGGAAGTGGGATCAAGTCCCTCCTTATTAAAGTTCTTCCAACAGTCCCCCAATACAATTAGAATAAACTCCTTACCCCTTACGATGATCTACAAGGCCCTGCCTGTCTCTCCAACTTCATTTGTGCTCCTCTCCTCGTCTTTGACTCTGTGTGATGGTTCATTTTGTGTGTCAACTTGACTGGGCTGAGATATGCTCAGATAGCTTATCAAACGCTATTCAGAGTGTGTCTGGGAGGGTGTTTCTGGATGAGATTAACATCTGAATCAGTAGACAAAGCAGACGGCCCTCTGTGTTAGTCTGGGTTCTCCAGAGAAACAGAACCAGTAAGATGGAGATGTAGCTATGATATCTACATCTACAATGAGATTTATTATAAGGAATTGGCTCACATGATTATGGAGGCTGAGAAGTCCCACCATCTGCCATCTGTAAGCTGAAGACCAAGGAAACTCAGTACTGTAAATTACAGCCTGAAAGCCTGAGAACCAGGAGTGCCAATGGTGTAAGTCCCAGTCCAAGGGCAGGAGAAGACCAAGGTCTTCTGCCACTTTGTTCTACTCAGACCATCAACAGTTGGATGATGCCTACCTACACTGGGGGTAGCAATCTGCTTTCTCAGTCCACCAGTTACAATGCTAATCTCTACTCCCCTAATATTCTTTGAAATATAGCTTCCTCTCAGTCTTCTGCCAGTGACTCTATCTTAGCCTCTTGTTTGTGTTCCCTTCAAAATATTTATCAAATCTGTAATTATTTTGATTGTTTACCTACTGATGCCTGTCTTCCCCCACTGGAGGGTAAGCTTCCTGAGGCTGGGCACCTCATCTGTGCTACTCATTGTATCCTCAAGCCCCAGCGCACAGCCTGTCACAACACGCATTTTGAAACAATGTCATGGAATAAATGAGTAGCCCAGAGTTTACCTTCCTCTGTCCTCTTCTTTGGCCCTTCCATCTTCTTCATTAGAAAATGACCTTAGTATGAACAGGATGATCCTGTTGATGATAAAGTGATGATAAAGATCCCCCAGAAGGTGATGCTTGTTCCCCTACATTACGGTGAAGTCCTCGGCCATCTGCAGGCCATTCTTGCACTCTAGACCCATCACTGATGTGGGGACTTACCCTCACAAGAGGCTGTGTCTTACTACTTACCTGGGTATTCACACTGGTGATCTGGATTAACAGTTAAGTCACCACCCATGTAATTCACGGTGGAACTGTCTCTCCCACTACCAGGCTACAGGTAGCTCGAAGTTCTGGGTACCGTGGTAGGTGCTTAAGGCTTTGCTGAATGAATTGACTTCCCCATCCTATTTCTTCACTCATTCAGTGGCTTCTAAATCAGAATGACCTTGGGTAACAATGGTGGATCAGTGGCAGAGATAAAAATTCATCAGTACAAACTTTAGCAAGAAGAGTCTTTCCTCAGAAATGTAGGATTCAAGAGCTTATCAGCTTAATGTCACCTTTCCCTAGTAAAAATTGCTTTT
The DNA here is from genome assembly GCA_963574885.1 of Lepilemur ruficaudatus. Taxonomy (NCBI): domain Eukaryota; kingdom Metazoa; phylum Chordata; class Mammalia; order Primates; family Lepilemuridae; genus Lepilemur; species Lepilemur ruficaudatus. The sequence goes on from CAUYRT010089845.1 coordinate 30,516, forward strand.
GCCCTAATACTTATAGCTACTTCTGGCAGGTTCTACCCAGTCAGTGCTTGCTTCCTGGTCCTCACCCCAGCCCATAAGGAGAGCTCATACATCCACACAGCACAGAGAGCAAAGAGACTGTAGGGCCGGGATTCACTGATTTGTTTGTAGTCAGTCAGTGGGCAAGCTGACGAGCTTCTCACTGTTGTGGTCCGACTCATCCTCTCATTCTCTCTGCTGCTTCGCGAACTCCAACAGGAGGAACATCTGTAATTTAGGTAGAACAATCTGATCTCAGTGTGTGCTACAACCTAACTAAAGATAAAATAGCCTGTCAGCACTAGTCTTGTGAATTTGTCACCTTATTCCTCAAAGTCCCCAAACCAGGCCAGGCACAGTTAGCTGAAACCTGCCAGCAAGTCAGGGAACTGGGTCCTGGGAAATCTTCCTTCTCTAGAAAACCGTTGTTATCACAGGGAAAAAGCACAGGCCCTAAAAGACCTTTCGGCTCTACATGCCTGGGATAACATTCTGCTGTTACATGCATAAAATGTGACTACAGCGTGAAACGTATTCATTGCTTGTACAACGATTTTTTCTTAAGAAGTAAGAAGACCCCTCATCCCTGCTCTACTCAGATAGGCTTGATCCTTTCCCTTCTCCAGTGTGAATTTCAAGTTTTGGGGAAAACAAGGCAGTTATTTTTATACCTGCTCAAAACTTTCCGTTCACACAGGCAAATGGGAATATCAGCAGTGATGCCGCCCAAGATCTCTTGAAAAAGATCCTTGATTTAACAATGACTTACATCTGGGCACTTTCCCTTTGAATATAATTCTCTTCACAAAGCAGCACCTTGAGGTGCAAACTTCAAAAGAATACGCAGAGCTAAACTGCAGGCATTCTTCTTTCCTAGCTCCAGACATCCCTATGTAGGCTAACTGTTTATTTTTCAGCTCTGATATAATGGTGGGGTGATATGTCTGTCATATGACAGCAAGAAAACCAATTACGTGAGTCACGCTCTAAAATGATCAAGTGCTGGCCGGCGAAGCCAGAGCTGCTTTTGATTCATTAGAAATACATTTTCCAGCCCGACATTTGTACAAGGTAATGCGGTTCAGTTGGTACTGCAGTTCTTTTTATACAATACCTCTTTATTCGATTCAAAGTATACACATTTGTGAGATATTTCTAAAAAGTCACAAAGGGAAGGAGGGCATTAATTGATCATGCATCTCCTAAAGCTTTATTTCCACAATACACGGTAAGTGCTGGAAATGAAGAAATGTCTCAATTTGCCTGAAAACCTCCAACATGGCTTTCTAACAGGTAAGACGACAGGGTAAAAGCAATCCTCAGCATTTGACTAGTGAAGACTCCCACAGCTGCTAAGATTAGGTTTCTAGCAGGACTTCTCCCTCTCTCCTCAATTGCATTGAGTGCAAAATACAATGGTCTCAGCTTGCTTCCAACTATACTTTATTCCCTGAACTTACACTTTGGTTTTCTTTAGGATAGAGCTGTTTAAAGTCGATTGTAGCAATGAAAAATAATCACATCATGAAAATTCTTACTAAAAAGCCGCTGCACCTTACTTAGACACTGAATATACTGTTCATCTATCTAAAAATGTAGGGCCACAAAGGCTGAATGATATAGCAAGAAATGTCTCTTCTAACATTGAGACCAGGTTGTCATGTTCAAAAGTGCTAATTCATTAAGTGGTGAATAAAAAAAAGTTTTCTATGAACAAATAAGTACAGGATGTAAAGTTTAAAAAAGTTAAGTGGGTTACTTTTCTGCAGAATTTCTCTGAGACTTTAATATTCTGACATGTTTTACAAATCTTTTTCAACTTTTTCTCATTGAATTCTTTTTCATAAAGTGCAATCTTTTTAGAGCTGGTGGTCTATAGAATAAACATTTGAATCTCAGGAATAGGCCACTTAAAAGTGGCATAAATATTTTACTATCTTTCCTCTCTCTCTGACACACATGATTTCCTACCTTCCTATCACAATACAGAAAAGTTACAGGACAATGAATACATTTCAAAATGCTCTTTGGGATTATTAATCATATTTCCTAGTTGCCTGATAACTCAGGCAACTCTGGTAAGGGCCTTTTCTCCAAAGCACAAGGTGATTTGACGAAAGTATGAATGAACAAAAAGAGGGGCTGCACAGAAGTGTGACTGCCACATCTGTTAACAGTGCATCTGGTAATCCCTCCCCTGTCACTATATATATTCAGAAATAATGACAAAAAAATGTAGTTCCTCTGGGCAAATGAAACGGAGGTGCAAATTGGAATCACACCTCCGGTCTCATTTTGGTATCACTTCTTGTCTGGATAAACAACACTTACTCTCACTCTCCTACTCATGGCGAGTAGCCACTGTTAACACTTGCATTAGGGATCAGTCACAACAAATTACAGTTAAGTTTCACACCGCACTGCAGGAGGCAGCCGGGGCCCAGGAGAGCACAGGAGTTAAGCTGGGCCGCGTTACCAATTTTGAGATAACTAGCATCGGGGCTGAAAAGGCCCCTGGGCCTCAGCCACAATGAAGTGGTTAAAATTCTCATATTCTAAGCGGTACCTTAATATTTCTGTGTACGGTAGTTTATTATTCTCTGTGGAGAGCAACAGTGGGTAGCTACTTGCACAAGGGGTGATTTTAATCACCAATCATTTTTAAGAACACAAGACATCAGTGGTACTCAACTGTGAAAGCTTTGTTATAATGGGAACTTGCCTGTGTGGATTAAAAACACAAACAGATTTCACTTCAAGATGATGTGTTAGATGCTAAACTTTTAGGATATGGAAAGTATCTATAGACTAGGAGCCATACAAAAAGCCTAAGGGGAAGATGAGAAAAACGATGACTACAGACTCAGTTCATCCATGAATTTGCCCTATCTAATGGCTGGGCATTATAACTTGGATCCTAAGATGACTATTATTTAGTCAAGTGGGGAAAAGTTCACCTTTTCTAGTGAAATATATAGAAGAAACCTGAAAAAAAGCCTAGAATGCATGCAGTTCATCTCCTCTAAATAATAAAAAAATAAATCTTAGACCTTTAAGAGCCAGCATAGCTATGTATAAAGATGAGAAATAAGTAGTGTTAAAATGTTAAGTGAAACAAATACAGATGAACTCATTTATCATCAGATTTGCTACTTTTGGTAGCACATTCTTTACCTAGGACACCTCTAAGAAGCTTTCTGAGTGATTCTGACATTTCAAGATGGGGAGGGAGAAATCGAGGTGCTTTGTGATAGAGAGCTAGGTGATTTTCTGAGATCTGGGAACAGGATTCATTCCATAACTTAGTAGATTAAGGATGGGGGAAGGTTGCTGATAACCTTTAATACCAAGTAAAACATGATTGGGTTTATGATGGTTATGGTTCTCTTTTCCATAAGGTTCCTCTTGGTAAGTCTCAGGTATCTGCTAGCTCTTCCAGAAGTAGAGGAAATTATTAGACTCCGTCATTTGAATGTCTCATCGTTCATACACTCTTTAGACATGCATTAGTACAGATGTCCTTTCTTATCTATGAGAAATCATTATGTGAGGGGCTCCTTGTAACCCAATGTCCACATTGCTCTTAGTAGCTCTCAACAATGGCAACTGTCAGGAAAGCACTGGATATGCATCATCTAACCTACCTTTCATGACAAATCTATAGGTTTTACGATGTTCATTTTATAAATGATAAACTTGGGGCTTAAAGATGTGAACTAAGTTGCTCCAAGGAACAGAGTCAATAAGTGATAAGCACAGATGCAATCCCAGCCTGTTTGACTTGAACAAACATGTGCATATTTTTATTGAGAAACTAATAGGTATAAGTGAGGAAAACAGACATGAATAAATCAAGACATATGCTTTCAATGAGTTTAAAGCTAAGTGGAGCCAGATGTGTGAACCACTAACCGTGGTACAGGCGCTTCAACAGATTTTAGGAGGGGAGGATGCAGAAGGTGGCATTTGAAGTGAAGCTTGATAAGGAAAAAAGGTTCCTTTTCCTTATTGAAATCCTCCTACTCTCCCTTCCAGGCTAATCAGGGTTTGTTAAGTGTGGAAAGGACATTTAAGATGAAGGAAAAATATGTGTATATGTGTGTGGGGGGTGGGGGCAAAAAAAGTAAAGCTCACATTTGTGAAATTGCAAACTTCTAGGCTGGCTGAGATATAAGCATGTGAAAGGAACTGTATAAGGTAAAACTAGAAAGGCAGGATTGGGCCACTCCTGCAAGAAATGCTTTGGAAATACAATAAACTCCTTTACATCACTGCCAAATTCTATCAACATCTACCCTTGCATTTTCTTGCAAGCCTCTTCTTTCCATTTCCATAGGCATTTTCCTTTTCTCTCACTTGGCCTACTGCAAAGTCAATTCATTTCCTAGTCCTTTTCCATCTCTCAAGTTCTTCTTCAAATACAGCTCAAACCACATCACCATCCTTATCTGCAAACCTGGTGTCACAATGGGCATTCAGAGATCTCTGTAACTTGGTCCCAAGCCCCATCTCTTGCTCTACACCTCTCTAGGAACATCAAACCCATTAAGTACAACGTAATCCTTTTCCCAAACAGCTACTATAGCTTTGATAATACACCAGAAACTCATCTCCTCTCCCCAACCGGGTCTCTTCCCCATTGCTTCACATCTCAACAAATGAGCAACCGAATGTGTGGCAAAAGGAAGTCAGAAATCTCACCATCATCCAAAACTCCTACCATTCCTTTGTTCTGATTCTGAATGTAATTTTTACAGGATTCCACAGCCACTAATTCTAATTGAACAGATTTTAGAATTGGATACCATCAACGCCCATTTGCTTTCCAGCAATCATTTAAGTGATCTCCTTGATTTCAATCTTATCCTTCTCCTAATCCACCATTCGTCTTTTTCCCAAAATGATCAAATTTAATTGCATCACTCCCCTGCTTAAAACCTTCAAATTATCCCACCGGTGCTGGAAAAGAACGCCTAACCTTTTGAACATGGTTTATAAGGCCTATTAAGGTCTGGCCCCTGTTCATATCTGTAAGCCTTGCCTCTCACTATTCCCTCCCTTGTCCTTATACTCTAGTTAAAATGAACTACTTGAAAGTTCTTAAACATGTGTATATTCTTTCTCACCTCTGGACCTCTGCACAGCCCTGCTCTGCACACAACATTGCCTTTCCTTGCTTTTCACTTGTGCCCTGCTAATGCCCCCCTCATCTTTCTGAGTCTCAGTTGATATGTTACTTCTGCCAGGACGATAGGTCTGCCTCCACATCTAAGTTAGGTATTCCCCCTCAGTCTTCCAAGTACCCTGACATACTCACGCTCACCATCCTGTATTGCTAATGCCTTTCTAGTTATCTTAATCATTATATCTTAAGATGCATTGAAAAATCCTTGCATCTCACATGTGAAAAAATGAACTATTTTCCATAACAAGCCGATACTAATGAATTTAGTTGTGTTTGTATATTATTTAGTCATTCTTCAGTACTCTTCCTCCAATTCTGAAAAAAAAAATACTAAAAAAAAAACCCTATACATTCACAAATTTTTCTGCACTCTCTTCCTTTTACTGCTTCTGCTCTTAGATAGCAGCCTTAGCTATTGGCCCCTTTGAGAACTTCACAAACATCTGCCAAGATGAGAGTACAATAAGTGAGTCAACTTAATACAAAAATAAGCACAATTGACCACTCCATGTACCATTTTTCATGAGACTGTTACACCAATTTCATTAACATCAATTGGTACCTAGAGGTTTTTAGTTCACTAGACTAGGAACAAGATGAGAGAAAATAAGTCAGTACTCATCGCTCTATGTTGCTACAGTTCTTTATTTTCTCTGTCCTTCATTCACTCTCCTGTTGTTTGAGAGCAAATTCTCCTGGGGAAAACAAGTTCTCAAGTACACAAGATACTGTGGGCATTTGAGGTTTTCATGTATCTCCATCACTGAGGTATTTGTTTCAAGTGTGGCAAAAGTTGTTGCCCAATTGTTTGATTTACCTAGTCAAAGCAAATTAGGTCACAAAAGTGATGCACAAATGTTAATACTGCCCTTCAAACACCAGCAAAGAAGTCAGTACCTGCCCTTGCCACATCTTCCTGATCACAAATAAAAAGGTAACTACCGGACATACCTAACAAGGCACTGCCTCTTTAAATTGAGCAGCAAAACAGAAGAACTTTCAGGTGTGCACAATTACCCCCTTCCCCACAGAGAATAAAGAGAGGGGAAATGATGCAAAATAATGCAGAAACGCTTAACTGGTATTCACATTCTAGCTTGTAAACAATTTCTAATTCACTTGCCTAGACAGTTAACCACCAGTCTGGATGTAAAGAATTCAAGCCCAACCAAGAAACAGGAAGCATGAGTTCTGTCATAAGCGTGTTTATTTTGGTGCCTCACATCTGCAGCTTTTCCCCCTCAATGTCTCTTTTCAGAGCCAAAATGAGGAAGGGAACAAAGTTACTGGGCCTAAATCCATCACTGTGATTGTGATATGCTGAACCACCCACAGCACCATGAGAAGGAAGTTATTAGTTTCATGCTGAAAAACTCCAACCCACAGAGGGGCAAAATCTAGAAGTGAAGGAACAGTCTTATTCAGCATGATTAACTTTATTCAGTATTCCCAACGATGTCTCAGGACTGATCTAGTCACACTCAATTTTAAAAAGCAGTGAGTGTATTTAAATGGACGTGTTCTGACTGATGTTGAAAGGTACCTGGTATTCCACTGGGAGTCCAACATCAGCAAGGGATCTTCTTGGTGTCATCTGTGTTCATGATGAAATTACTTCTGAATAACCTGAACTGTGAATAAACATGAGCACTGTGGAGATGCAGGGCATGACTACCTTAAACCAAGCCTATGAAACCAAAGGGTATAGACTTCACAACATCAGCCTTGCCAAACGCACTGCCATGAGTCCAAATCCTTGGATAGGAAAATCATACACACATGCACACACACACGAGGGCGTCCAGCAAGTATCCAGCCACTGTTAATATATTTTTCATATTACATGGCTGGATTCTTTCTGGACAGCCTATATATATACGTGTGTGTGTGTGTGTGTGTGTGTGTGTGTGTGTGTGTGTGTGTGGTCTAGAACAAGGGTTGACAAACTATGGCCTACAGGCCAAATCCTACAGGCCGCTATTTTTGTAAATAAAGTTTTATTAGAACATAGCCACAATCATCAGTTTGTGCATTACCCATGGCCGCTTTTGTGCTATGCTGGGAGAGGTGAATAATTGTGACAGAGATCAGATGGGCAGCCCACAAAGCCTTAAATATTATCTGGCTCTTTACAGAAAAAGTTTGACAATCCCTGCTCTAGAATTGGTGGAGCATTTGCCAATTCTTGCTCTACAAAACCTGATTCCAGATCAAAATTGTTTTGTCTTGATTCTATAATTCTTCACTTAAGATCCTAGTACTTAAAACTTTGGGTTGGCCCACAGACATTCCCAACCCTCTGCTTGGAAACACTATAGGAACAGGTCCAGGTGGCAACCCTGCAAATCTGAACAGATGCCTATTTTTCTTCTGCCCATGAGACAGATGGTCCTCTGAGAGGGGGAGAAGAATTAGTCCATGAGAGAGAATTCTCTGTGCAGCACTAATTTTGGAAATGTATCCCTGATCCATCTGGCCAAAGAGGATTCCTTAGGAGGACCTTTGCTATTTGAGTTTGCTTAACATTCAGGAGGGGAATCCTAGGTTCCAAGGTTAGAACCCTCAGGTATTTATGATCTGTCAAAAGGTAAGTAAAGCATTCCAACTCTGCCCTTGAGACAAGAAGTCTCAAATAATTACAAGGACAGGTGACAATTATAAGGGCAAAGACAAGGACAGATAACTACCCATTTAGGGTTCCAATTTCAGAGAATTTGTTCAGTCTCCTCAGACAGTAAATTTTCCCTTATGTGAAAAAAAATAATACCCTGATATTCTGCCATGTACAGGAAGCAGGAACAGCAATATTTACTTTCTGACCTGCTAACAGGTCTCCTTCACTAGATATAGCAATGTTTCTCCTTCTCATTAACCACTCTAACTCATCTTTGATATTCTAACCTTGTTATTCTAAAGAGTATTCTCCCTGAGAATACCACAAATTTGCAAGTTAATTAGAACACAGATCTGACATTTCCCCCCATTCCATTCCTCATTCTCCACAGCATGAGAGTGTTGGTTCTGTTCAGTCCATAACTAGGGAAAGGACAAAATTAAGATCAGACATAGGGGAAAGACAAGCAACCACAAGCAGGGGCATTAAGGAAAGCTACTGCTGATGGATTCTTGTTCATTCAATCTCAGCCAATGGGCTGTTGAAGTCTGATGGACTTGGGTTTAACCCCCATTTACTACCTGGGTAATCTCAGGGGCCTCATCTACAAAACAAAATAACAACCTAGTGCTGTTGTTGTGAGGAGTGAATGAAGATTGCATGTAAGTCTTTTTTAATAGTGCCGAGTCACAAGACGTCCTTAATATGCACTTAACAAGCATTACTGAGCGATGTTCCTGCTAAGAGCATAGTTGATGTTAGAAACAGAAACAAAGGTGGACCAGGGAAGAAGTCACAAAGGAAAGGTACTTTCTTGACTTTCTTCTGACTTGTATACTTAGAGACAAAGAGAAAGTTCATAGTGATTTTGGTCTCAAAAACCCTGTGTGGGGTTCCTTGTGAACCTGTCAAGGCCATCCAATACTGCCTCATTCCATTTCGATATCAAGGGGAAAGAAGATGCCACCCCAAATAACTGGAAGTCTCTGCAGATGAAGCTGTGCCATGTAAAATCACTTGAGAAATAGTTACATGCCCAGCATTATTCAGTGGGTTGTAAAAGAAAGCATTCCTTCTACCAAGAAAGTATTAAGTAGCTATAACATTAGAAAAATAGTATCACTGACCCTAACATAGTAAAGCACTTAGCCTTGCAACATTTTAAGAGCAAACTATTTGTTTACAAAGTCTAACTCTGTATTTTTATAAAATTGTACCACCTTCTACATGACTCCCCAGACACGTGTACAAAATGTAGGAACAGAGACAATGAACAAGTCGAGGAGCAAGAGTTGATTTTCATAACCACCAGTCTGGGAATAAAATTGACAAAGGGCTTTATAAATAGAAATCAATACTTAAATTGTACCTGGAAGCAAATGGGTAGCCAGGACAGGCTAAAGAACACAGCTGCAATGACCTCTAGCTGCTGATAATGCACAAAGCTCACCTCTGGGGCAACTCCCTGAAAGTAAAGCAAGATTATCCAGTTCCTCTCACCGGATGCTTCTCTTTTTCCAACCTCCATGGGTTTAGGTTACATCTGAGCTCACTTTCACCCATGTTGTGAGCTAATTACAAAGAATCCAGAAATGTGGGAACAAACTGGGGATGTTGTAGGCTGCTTCAACAAACCTTAGCACCATCTGCTGAAATATTAAGATGCTTGTTTAAAAAGTTGGCTGTCAGAGAAGGAGGTCACAGCACAGACAGTGGGCAAGTTCTCTTAAATAATCACTTCTTACTTCTCTTTCCTGTACACAAGCAGTAGGACAACAAGCCAAAGGTAAACAGTCCAGAAATAAAAGACCATCTCTGCTTCCCTTCTCCTGGTCCAGGTGCCTAGAGAGCCCTGGGCATCAAATGAGAAAAGATACGTTCAAAAGATTGTGGGGTGTTTGTGCATTTCAGTGAGCAACAACAGTCATCTGGGAAAATACACAGAAATGTCATTAAACTCCTTTTACTTTCTATAATGAGTAGTCAGAGAGACATTTAAAGTGTGCATTGTACTTAGGGAAGACACTACATAAATATGATTTTATCCAGGTATGACAATCTCTCAGTAACCAGAGACTCATGGGATTTGGGGTTCCTTTTGTAGGTTAGATGCTTCTCAAACAGCAGCAGTTGAAAACAGCTTTGGATGTTTAAACAATGATCAGGCCAACTGTCAGAGTTCCAAGGGGCTTAGGGAAAGCACAAAAAAAAAAAAAAAGCCTTCCATCATTTAACATCACTGTTACAAGATTCCAACACAATCACACCAGTGACAGGAACTGGACAACAGTCCTGGGACTATGTACTCTCTTGGCAAAGGGAAGCATTAAGGTTATTAAGTATGAAATGTCCGATCTACTTAAGTACTAAGTTTGACAGTTGATATCTCTGACATTTCACTTTGAAACTTCTTGTTTTATGTTTATTGTGAAGGTACATCCCCTGTCTTTCAAATGCACATTTTGGCTTGTGATTACCTTTCAAGTCATTTTTTAGAGCAATTTTTGTGAAATCATGGATAAGTCAAAAATGTGTGTTATTTTTGAACATGAGTTCCATCGTGGAACCAATGCAGCACAGACAGCTCAAAATATCAACAAAGCCATTTGGGAAGGATGTAGTTAATGAATGCACAATATGTAGATGGTTTGAGAAATTCCTTTCTGGTGATTTTCATCTTGAAAATGAGCCACATGGGTGACCTGAGACCAAGTTGGATAATGATGAGCTGAAAGCTGTAGTGGAAGCGAATCCATCTCAACTTATGCATGAATTAGCAGTAAGGTTTGACATTACTATTCCAACAATATTGGACTATTTGAAACAACCTGGCAAGGTAAAGAAGCTGGATAGATGGGTACCGCATGAATTAAACAAGCATCAGAGAGAAATCGTCTCAAAGCTTGCCTTTCTTTCCTCTCATGACACAAAGCGAACCATTTCTATACTGTATTGTTACACATGATTAAAAACGGATTCTTTCTGACAATAGCAAGTGTTCAGCACAACGGCTGGATAAAGATGAAGTGCCGAAACACAGTCCAAAACCAAATATTCATCAGAAAAAGCTAAGGATCTGTTTGGTGATACAGCGCTAGTATTATCCACTATAGCTTCATGAAAACTGGTTAATCAATTACAGCGGATGTCTACTGTATTTGTCTACTGCATTTTATCCAACTGGATAAAATGATGAGGATGCTTGTAATTAAGCAGCCAAGATTGGTCAGCAGAGACAGGCCAATTCTGTTGCAAGACAACGCTAGACCACATTGTCACACAAACAACACTTCTCAAAACTAAAGCAGCTGGACTTGGAAACTCTCTGTGATCTGCCGTATTCACCAGACCTTGCATCAACTGATTACCACTTCTTCCAGGCTTTGGATCACTTCTTGCAAAGAAAAATATTCAATTCTCAACAAGCTGTGGAAAATGCTTTTTGTGATTTCATTGCCACTCACTCTCCAGGCTTCTTCACTGCTGGCATAAACAAGGCACCAGTAAGATGGCAAAACTGTGTTGATAGTTTAAGCACATACTTTGATTAACTGTACTGCTTCTTGTTTGAATATAATAAACTACACTTTTGATTTGAAATTGGACATTTCATATTTAATGACCTAATATATTCATTAGTCTCTTTTGAGTGGTAATAATGGCAACAAAAGTAATAATAGTAACAGCAGCAGCAGCTAACATCCTTTGAGCACGAACCATGTGCCAAGCACTATGTTAAGGGTTCCATCTGTTAAGTCTTCCAACATTCTGAGGTATGTGCTGTTGTCTCATTTTATAAGGGAAGAAAATGGATGCTTACAGCAGTTAAGGGCTTTACCCAAGCGCTCGTCACCTAGGAATGAGTAAAGTTGGTACTGAAGCCAAGCTACTGACTGCAGAGACTGACTGCACTTGTAACCATGACATGATACTGCCAGTGGACCGAGACTCATGTGTGCCGCTTACAGGAAGGAATACCATCCTAAGGACTTGAGTGGAGACGAAGAAGAGAAGGATCTTGTAAGAAGCCAACGACATGCTTTATGGGGTCGAAACGTGGAGGCAAAGTAACTAGGACTCCTGGCAGCACAAGTTCATGGCTCTTCACCCAGGTGCCACTATTACCGACACTCAGCTACTCTGCCTATCTGCTTTGCACTCTATTAACTCACTTCAGCTCTCAGTAACTGGCCCAACCTAGCCTACAGAAGGGTTGTCCTTGAGTTAGGTACCAATGCTCCCGTCGAAAGCCTGAGCCTCAAGGGCTGCTGAGGGCCCCGACGTCAGCAGAGGTTAAAGGAAGTAGCAGACAACTCTGGAAAGGGCTATGGGCGCAGTGGGCCCCAGGCTTCTCAAGCAGAACAGGAAGCAATTCTGCATCCTTACTTGCATCCTGTGCCTCACATTTTTGACATTTACCAAGATTATTTATACCCAAAAGGGCACACAGGATTACGTCTCAGTCCCAGCAGTCTGTATGTAGTGACTATCTAGATGAAAAAAGTACACACATGAAGATCTTGCCTATTAATAAGTGCAAAGAGTACTAACAAAGACAGGCAGGTAACTTGCAAAGGTTTTTCCTTCTCCTCCTTCACTCTGTGTTTGTTTCTAAGTCCTGTTTACCAGAATGAAAAGGTACATGGGTTCTGATTTCCACTTACCACAAGGCTGGTCATTTTTCATCATTACGTAGAGGGGTGGCTCTGAGTTTAGCTCAACCATCTGTCGTCCCTCGCAAGCCTGAGGGATTCACAGCAGGACCGGGAGGGTCTGCCAACCCTCTCAAGCAGGCTCTCGGGGCAGGGTTGACAAGTCACTTCCAGGCCTGGGTGGACCAGACAGAAAGAACGGACCCATACACATGACTAGACAGAGCCAGACATGTGGATATGGTAGGTCATAACAAAAGCAAAGTTGCCCTCCATTAAGGAAAAAAAATCACTATCAAAGCCACAGGTGTTCCCACAGGACACTTCCAACAAACTCCAAATGTCTCTAGAGCAAAAAGGCTAAAAATGTTCTTGTGGTAAGCAAAAAGCTCCTTTTCATGCAAAAATTAATGATGTAAACAGTATGCGGTGACATAAGCCAAAAGATCAACAAACCTTTAGAGTAAGCATGATCAGTCCACTGGAAAAGAATAATTAACTTGAAAAAGGGCAGAGTCTTTAAAAAATTTTTCCTGAGAAAATTAAGCTCTAAAGACATGGGTATTGAGTATTATTGAATATCATTAGATTAGAACCCAACTATTAACACCCTTCTTCCCAGGTGGCCCCTCAGGACCACACAGCTTCCTGCTGGAGTCAGTTTATAAAAGATGAGGGGGGCGTGGAACTAAAGGTGTATCTGACAACTCTTTTTTATGAAATGTTACAACCCTGGGAAATTCTGCTTAACTTCTGAGCCTCTTTTAAATACGCTTTTAACAAACTGGTAGGACAGGCATGAGGAAGCATATCAGGTCCAGTCACCACGAGTGAGTGTGATCTCAAGCTCTGCCATTTACTAGCCTTGTTAATACCCGGCAAGCCCTCCAACCTCTCCTGAGCTTCAGATTCTTACCTACTCACCCCCATCCACCTACAAATGAGTGTCTAACACCCGCCCCATCTATTTCACAAGATTCTGAGGATCAAATTAAAATATATATTGAAAGATTTAAAACTCTGAAATAGGCGAGGCATCAGGCATTTTCATTTTTAATGGCTACATAGACTTAAATTCTATTTCACGCAGCTTTCAAAAAAGCAAGGTCCATGTTGAGAACAGGTTCCATAGCCCACGTTCAAAACTCAAACTGAAATCTCAGCTCTGCAAATAAATCTTAGGAATTTACTTAAGCTACTGTTTCCTCACCTGTAGGAGTGGAATACACGCTCATTTTCTAGAACGGTAATATAAGATGCTGCGCACAGGGCTAGGCTACCAGTGGTACTCAGTGAAACACTGATTTTCTTCTTCTAATCCCATGGCCCTTTCCAACTAAAACTTTTGGAACTACCTGATGGCTTTGTGGTATTATATATTTTATCATGTATAAGCATATATATACACACACCATGCCCAAAATGAACACAAAACCTAGCTTTTTCCTAGGACACATTTTCTAGAAAATATCCAACTTTTTCAACTTTTATATTGTTCCAAAACACCTATACAAGTTGAAACAAAAGAAATTTATAAAGAACAAAGCTTTTAAAATTCTGACTCCTGTGACATAGAAACTTCTCTTAGCAGTTATCTTATATTATCTGTAAAGATACTTTTTATTATTAAAAGAGTTAGTTGAAAATGAACAAAACCTCACATAATGAAGCTTCACCTGAAAACTCTAAAAAGCAGCACTTGCTAAATATTGCACCCACTACACGTAGCGAAGCAACTCCTTTTTCCTTCCATTAAGACATACCAAATTACTTAATGCCAACCACAGAAGATAAACAATGGTTTAAACATTACAGGAAAAAATCCTCTAGAAAACTTTACTTTGGGAGTGTATGTAAATTTTCCAGTGCCCCTACTATTTTAAAAATTCACAACACAAACAAGAATACACTTCAACTCAAAAGAGTTTTCATTTGACAAGAACACAAATATACCTATTAAAACCCAGCCAATATCCACATCCTCACAGATTTAGCAAATCTTAAAAGAGTGGGGTCAGTACTTCTGGACCACCCTGATCAACAGAACTGTTCATAAGCCTCAAAGGTACCCAATTGTCTGAATGCATAGACACATAAGAACCCCTTGATGCAAAGTTGTAGGCAGCCAACCTTCGGCTGGCCCGAGGACTGCCCTAAATCAATTTTAGAAGAAAAAAATCAAACGGCCATGTCAGCTGCCAAGTTCTGGTATGTGTTTGCTGTACTTGGCAAGAGGAATGATGAGAAGTTATCAGGGTTCTCAGAAGGAAGTAACATCTTAGAAAAGCTAAGATGAGCAGTTTTTTCCTTTTTGATAAAAGAGGGCAAAGCTTCTGGGCAACCCATTAAATGGTTTACTGGAAATTAGACCTTATTCCTCTGTCCTATTTATCTCTATATAGATCTTCACTTCTAGTGACCACAGAACACTTTTTTCTATCAACCTCAGTCCTTTGCTGGGTAACTTTTCAACAAATAAACGTGGAACTATTGTAGACTCCACCTTTAGCCCTTGGTAAAAGTACCCAGAGTGGGTTGTAAAGGATCTCCTATGGTTTTAACATCACCTCCAAAACTCGTGTTGAAATTTAATTGCCACTGTTACAGTATTAAGAGATGAGATAGGAGGTAATTAGGCCAAAATTAATGCCACTGTCTCAGGAGAGGATACCCAATAAAAAGTAAGTTTAGCCCTCTCTGCTCCTACTGTCCTACGCTCTCTTGCCTCCTAGCCTTCTGCCATCAGATGACACAGCAAAAAGGCCCTAGCCAAATGTCGGCACCATGCTCTTGGACTTCCTAGCCTCCAGGAACCACGATATAAATAAATTTCTGTTTATTATAAATTACCCAATCCATGGTACTCTGTTACAACAGCACAAGACAGAATCTTAACCTCGTTCAGGCTAACTGATATTTGGAATGTCCTAGCCCCAGGTACCATCCAACCAATCCTGTAAGATGCCCAGGGAAAAAAACAACTCCCAACGTATGTACTCCAGGCCTACAGAATCAATTTCTGGATCCAGGAGTCCATGTTTTCATAAGCTCTCTGAGGGTCACTTAAGCACTCTCAAGTTTGAGAAATGCTGCCTTAAAGCCATTCTGAAACTTTAATGTGCATATGGATCAACTTGGGAATTTTGCTAAGATGTAGATTATGGTTCAGCAGGTTAAGGAGTGGAGTTTGCATTTCTATCGAGGTCCCATGTCACATCAATGGTGCTGATCCACAGATCATACTTGGAATAGCAAAATTGTGACAACAGAGTCCACCGCTCTTATTCTGTGTACTATTTATATAATAATTTGTTAGCAATCCAATTTGGGAAGGGGATTACGTGATGTTGATGTTGGCGGTAGTAAATAATTGAGCCACTGGTCTGAAATGCTGTGCGTTTTGTTTTAGAAAACTGCATATTCTTCATGTTTATGCACTTCGATTTAGACAGTGAGTGCTGCTGGAAAATGTAATCGAGTATGTCCAGGTACCATTTCACATGACACTGCTCAGTTTCTAAACCACAGCCTAGTCCTTGGAGGCCGGTGGTTCTGGTTCTGGTTCTAATCACACAGGAAGGGCTCAACATTAGTCAAGTCAGTCACTTCTCCTTCACCCAAGTTACGAAGACATTTACACCCAACTAATCCACAGGCTCATTATTCTTTATGGGCACAACCGCCCGCGAGACCAATAGGTAACAGTAAAAATAGAAATAGCAACAACTGCTACTAAGATAAGAATTTTCTATACACCAAAAGCAGTAAGATAACTGTATATCTTGCCACCAAAGGAACAAATGTTTTTTTATCTGTGAAGGCAGAAAATAAAGATTTTAATCTGAACTTGGTTCAACTGAAGCTTGAAAGCTTTCTGATCTCTTAGAGGTGCATGTACCACAAGACACAAAGAGAATAATCTGAGTTCTACTCCCAGATTTAGTCCTGTGATCATACTCTAGTTACCAAATACATCATTTATCATTTATGTACCTAGAAATAGAGAGCTTGACTTTCCATTTTATTTAGCAATGACAAAAGAAGCTAAACCATTTTTATTGCATCAGGGGTTGCTTTGTCTCCCCAAACTTAACATTTTCCTATCTGTAAAATAGGGATATCTGTCATAATTATCATGAAACTTAATAATAACTCATGGGAAATGCCCAGCGCCTAATGACTCGATCATGGTTGACATTCAACAAAAGAAAGCCATTATGAAAAGACCGTTTTATACAATGAGAGTCAGAGAGATATCTGCCCAAATACACCCTATAACTCCACACTGTATGTAACATCCTGACACTGTGGATGACTCTCTTAGGACTTGGATTTGGTCAAGAAATGGCACTAGTCAAGCTGTAACCTCTAAGCAGGAAATACTCTACTACTAAGAGTAAATTCATAAAAAATCAGGTTATTTTCTGGCTGTTAACACCATAATTTCCACCAAAAAGGGAGAAGTTATGAAGTCTTTTATTTATAAATATATACTAAATACCACTCATCTAGGGCTCCTGAGAAATAGAACCAAATACATTACAACTTTTCTTTGCATTTCTATCTCATTCTTACTAATACACACAAAATTCAGAAATAGGACCAGTTTATAAGTTGTCCAAGAGAAAAGATATTATAATTATTCATATTCCTAACTTTATTGAGAAACATTCACACTTAGAAGATGTTCTTATCCAAGGAGAACAGAAAATGTAGCAAAATTCACTGGGTATGTATACCTGTACTTTCTCCTGGAGCACAGTGATTGCTTTTCCATACTTTTCCTGGAGTCACTGTTTTATAATATAAGCATCATTTTCAATCCTGACTCACCCACAAAAGAAACAAGCAAATCTGAAATGTCAAAGAAACATGGATATTATTACCACTAACTTCCTGATAGAGAAAAAAAAAATATAGAATAAACTTGGCCTCACACCTAATGTGGAGTAAGCAGCAGCTTGTGAGACTTTATTCTTCCATTTTATGTATTCTACAACCATTCTGAGTGCTCAGGATGCACAAAGCACTATGGTGGACATAGAGGGGAAAAATACCAAGCTGAACCACAGAAAGGTCCTGCCCTAGGGAATCTTCCAGTCTATAAAGCTAAAACATGAACTAACTTATCTATATACTATAGACTTCCCCACCACAAAAAAAAACCCCAGGTGGACTCTTTTCCAAGAGATACATTTTCAGCAGTAAAACAAAACTGCCTCATTGAAGGGTAAAAATCAAGTATTTCTATTATGGCCACCCACTATTAACCATTACAGTATACTACGCCGTTAAGACTGTGGGCCCTGAAGTCAGACAACAAGTTGCACATCTGGCTCAACAATTTACTAGTTGTAGTCCTTAGACAAGTTTCTTAACCTCTTCAAGAGTCTCATGTTATTCCTCTGTAAAACAGGGATTATCAGAGTACCTCTCTCCCATGATGTTAAGTGAGATACCCCATATAAAGTGCTTAGCATAGTGCTTGACCCAAAACATACAGCCAAATGCAATGTTTCTGGGTGTAGACGGGTAGGAATAGACAGCCACAGGCTTCCTGGAACCTGACAAGAGCACAATAAAGAAGCAAGAGGAACAGGCAGAGTAAAAACACCTCAGATTGCCTATACCTATACTCTTCAGCCAATTTGAATCACCAAAATAATGTGTCTTTGCCTTGGCTGAAAAAGCTCCCTCTGTCACGGAGCCTGTCTGAGACTTACCCTTAGTCAGAATCCAGAAGTGAGTCTTAAGCATTTGCATTAATAAGCTCCAAAGATGAGTATCATGCTTACCTAAGTTTGAGAACCACTGTGGAAGACAAAATGTTTCATAAGTGTTCCAGTATCTGTTTAGACATGATTCAGCTAAGTTCTGATGCTTTACTCTTGAGGTCAGTAAAGCTGCCCAGTCTTCAAAACCTCAGGATCACTGTCCAGAATTCCATCCAGAAGTCTTCCTAATGGAGTTCTTCCTGATTCCTTAGCAACCCTGCCCCAGGGCTTCCACCAATCATGTGGGAAAGGAGAGCCTCACACAGAGGTGCCAGCACCCCTCTGCTCAGACGTCTGGCCAGCCCCATCTATGCTCACTCAAATGTCCACATCCATCTCATCTCACATCTACACACCTCTGGTGGGTCGTTAACTAGTTTATCCAAGATGACATTGCCACATTACTTTCAAACACATTTATCATCAAGTCTGAGTATTTGAAAAATTTACCTAATAGACATACTTCAATTCTATTAATATATTGTTTTTGGTGCCCTAGTATATATTGGTTAGGTTTCTAAGCAATTAAAACATAAATTGTCTCTGGCCGGATGTGGTGGCTCACGCCTGTAATCCTACCACTCTGGGAGGCCGAGACGGGTGGATCACTCAAGGTCAGGAGTTCGAAACCAGCCCAAGCAATAGTGAGACCCTGTCTCTACTAAAAATAGAAAGAAATTAATTGGACAACTAAAAATACATATAAGAAAAAAAAAATTAGCCGGGCATGGTGGCACATGCCTGTAGTCCCAGCTACTCGGGAGACTGAGGCAGAAGGATCCCTTAAGCCCAGGAGTTGGAGGTTGCTGTGAGTTAGGCTGATGCCACGGCACTCTAGCCCAGGCAACAGAGTGAGACTCTGTCTCAAAAAAAAAACAACATAAATTGTCTCAGAGTTTGAAGAAACAAGAAATCTATCAATAATTCAAACTACTGCAAATATTTAATCATCTTTAGCAGGGAAAAGGGAAGAAAATCTTGCATTTTACTAAAATTTTTATGTGGTCAATTCAAAACATGAATATTGCAGGAGATTATAGTATTATTTTAAAATAGAGAAAAATATTTACAGAAAAACTATTAAAACTACTAAATAAATTTTTTATTCACCAGCATTATACCTCTCTGATTATACAAAATTTTTTTTGATTAAAGAAGAACTACTCTACTTGACTTAGCAACAGATCTGAGCTAGCTGATCAAACAGATTGCCATCGGTCAATCAATTGCCATTTGAAAGGCTGTCTAAAAATATCTTCATGTAAGTACCTAAAATCTCAGCAAAATGTAATGACTTCTTATTAATTTATGCTAGCTAGCAGGAAAACAAACTTTCAGTGTATACTTTAGATTCTCACTTATAATACAATTACCCAAACCCTCCAAGATTCCTAAATTATTTCCCCACAAAGAGACAAGGTAACATTTCCCGATTCTACTCACTTTTCCAAGAGGCCACTATAAACTAGGGTAATCTCTAGCAGCCTTTAAATATAGGTGAGTCCATCAACCTGCTTCGGCTAGCAGTAAAATATGCAAAAATATACATATTTTCTTATTTGCACAAAGTAAATGGCTGTAATATATAAAAGTAAGCAGGTAGCTGGCTACTCACCAACTCTGAGACCTTCTAATTCTTCTGTGAAATGGACAAAACAGAACTCCTTACCTCACAGGTTACCATGATTCACATGAGAAAATGCACATAAAAAGCACACTGTGAAAGAATCCTAAAGCAGTATGATTATTAAATAAGAAACATACACTCCTCTACCAAAATGACATTCAAAGGCTGAAATACAGACACTAGAAAAATAGTGAAACAATTCCTTCACTTCAGCTGCTGTTTCTGAAGTGTCAGGCATTAAACTGGAGCCAAGATTCTCTAAGACGATACTCTTTCCAAAAAAACATAAAATCAATGGGCACCAGATTGTATCTGTGAATCTCTTTCTCAGACTTGCACATGTAGATTATCCTACAAAACCTCCAACAAGTCAAAAGCAGCAAACGAGAAGTAAACTCAAAAGGAAAAACTCCTGAGAAAACAGCATAATGTTTCGGGATGAGTCACATCCAGGTTTGCATGGGGGGGATGCAGACAGAAAGGCACGATACATGTGCTTTCCGCACAAGAAGCCCCAGTCATCCTGGCTTCCACAAAGCAACAAGGTTGCTTTAAGTGACTCTGATCAATACAGCATGCCGATGATCCCAACGTACATTTTATTTGGCTCAGGATCGCCCAATCAAATTTGCTAACACAGTAGACTCCAGAAGAATCACCCATTAAAAACAATCCAAATACAGACTCTAAATGTGCATAAGGCCTTTGTGATCTCCGCTGGAGCCTATAGTATCTAACAGCTGCAACTGTGACTGTTCTAGCTAATTGCTCTCAGCAACAAAAATAAACAATCGCTCCAGGAAGAAGACTGTACCCGCCAAATATTAATGAATTTTTTAACAGTCAGAAATCTCAAATTTTGGTTTAAATGCCCTGCTACTGCTGAAAAGTCTCAAAAGCAAACGTGGGGTTAAGGGGACCCAGAAAGAAAGTCCTTATTTTATATTTAATTCGCTCCCCCCCCAAATGGAAAAAGGAATGTGCCTTGCATTTGGAAGAATTTAAGCAATCTGAGATATTTTAACTCATGTATAACTTTTTAACATATGGGGGAAAAGAGTCGCACTGATTGGAGCTATTTTTAAAGTGCAGCTCTACCGTAAAAATAGACATTTACTCATAAGGATGCTTGAATAGAGAACAAGCCCAATCTACGTCTCATTGTTAAGAAAGGGGTGAAAAAAGGCTGTCGTGCTTTCTGGAGGGCCGTTTACGGTCCGCTTGTGATGTCATGGCAGGATCCAGGTGCACTCTAACGAGCAGCTTTCGGTCTCATCAATTCTTTTAAAAGTGCTCTTCTACCATCAGCTACTTCGCTGAGCACATGCAATAAGGAGCCAGTATTTACCCAGACCCTTGCAGGAGAGAACATCACTGCAATCAGAGACCCAAGGAAGGAGGAGGAAAAATTACTCACAATTGGGTTCACCATTGTCCTCTCCATTAGGGAAGGAAGCATTTTCTTCTGTGACGAAAAGAAAGGGCAGAAGTAGTTGACTTATCTATCAGTACTCTAGGACATCTACCTGTCTGTCCTCTGTCCATAAGGAGAAAAAGTAGTTTCATAGTTCTCCTCTCCCCATCCATGACCCTGCTGCACAGCTGAAGCTGGCAAGCAAACTGCCAACCTAAGGCAGCGGCAAGTAGGCATTTAGGCATCATAACTCCAAAATGAGGTTCGGAGAGATCACCCCAGTTATCTGGACCTAATTTATCTTCAGTATTTACAAAAGCCTGAAGGAATGGAGATGTAATGGGAAACCATGTAGAATTCCTAATTTTTATACCTCCCTGACATGTCAGCAACAAACAACAAAAACCAGACAATTTTCATTTGACATGTCTTATAAATCAGAAATGCATTATGTCTGTTAAAAAATTTTCTTCATATACTCACAGAGCAAAATAAAAAAGGGGAAAACATCCTTATTAAACGAAAAAAAGCAAATATGAAAGTTTAAAAAGTTTATGAAAAACATTAGATACATAATCATGACTTTAAAAAAGTGGCAGAGATAAAAGGTACTCAGAAATGTTTTCCAGGAAAGGAATGAGTAAATTTTGACTTACACTTTTTGTACTTGATAACTTTCCTACAGTGACTATATTACTGGTTGAAGTCTTTCATAGGGATGGAAACAACACTGAGTGCATCATAACAAAGTACTATATGCACTTACCTATGTTCAATTTCTAGATACTACACACACCCTGCAAAATTTCAGAAATCTGACTCCACAAAAGGACACAGTTTATTAAAGTTAATTCAGCTTATGTTTTAGTACTTTAATGGTAGTGATGGGCAAAGTTTCAAGAGTAAGGAGAGCTGGGTTCAAGAGCCAGGTCTCACACTAGCAAAGAATTTTGGAGAACCTTAACTTCTCTGGGCCTGGCTCACACATCTGCAAAATAAGGTGACCAAGGCCCCTGAAGTGTCTTCCAACTCAAAACCACAGTGAAAAATAGACATAAATTAAATCTTCAGCCTAGAAATATAGATAGCACAGTACAGAACAAGCACCTGATACACATTTAGTCAAAAAATGGAAGTTTTTAAAAAAATAAAGCACATATTTAAAACAGAGCTTCCCATCTTGCATGTCCTGGTGCGCTGGGCCTGGAAGTGGTTAGACATGTGTTGAGATAATGGTCCCCTGAGGACAGGAGCTCACGACATGAAATAGTCGGGGAAGCACAACTTTTTAAACATACCACCATCCCACAAAAAAATAAATCTTTCTTTATTGAGATTAGTTGCAGACTAAACCTATAAAATGTTCTCACCACTCTTTGTTTAGCAAAGACAGAATGTTTGCCTTATCATCTGGTACTCAGGTCATCTAATCTTAACAACAAAAGATATGAACAGCAATTTACTTGGAGTAGCAGGAAGGACTTCGTTGTGTAATGTACAGATGCTACTTCTCTAGGAGTAACTCTTGAAAAAATAATACTTTCAACATATGTTTCAGTACATACAGAAAATATACAGCAGCAACCATTCTCAAGAGATGAAATTCTGCTAAAGAACATTTAATACAGTAACAACTGCAATTTCTGATTCAACATTTATAATAACTACTTATCCTTTTCAATAATAGTAATGCAGGGATTTTTTCTGGTGTGAAAAATCTGCATTGTTTCTTGTAATTATTACTACCTACAACTTTACTTTTTTTGAGAAAGACGGTGATCTATAACATGCATATAAAAGTATGGGGGTTTACTTTCAACACAGAGCTCAACGGTACTTCCTAATAAGCTTTTTTTTTTTTTTTTTTTAGGGTCCAAGAAATAAAGCTCTGGATTTTTTGGATACCTGAGCACCTGTATTTATGGGTCATGACCTCCCTCCGCCCCCATTCTCACCGCCAGTTGCTGCACATTTGCCAAAAGTGAGATTTTTAAAAGCCCTCCATCCAGATAACAAAGCTACCTTGCCAACTGCGCTTCATTCCAAAGGGTGGGTCACCCTGAAGGCGGCTCCTTGTCTTGTCGTGTCTCCAAGGAGGTCCACATATGGGCTGGCTGCTTCTGAAACACATATATTCAACTGGACAAGGATGATTCTCAAATGAGTATACTGTGCAAATCAGTGTTAGAGGCAGCACGCGGCTATCAGAAACCTGTAAGTCAAAGGGCTGATAAACCAGTAACCCCTTTCTACTGAAGGGCTTTTTAAACAGTCTTTCCTTCCTGTGGTTCTTCATTGAAATGGTTACTAAATGAGCTTCCAAACAACAAAAAATGTCAAAACTTTAGATTAAAAAAAACTTACTCATCTTGGAAATATCTGAGAAATATTTGGATTTTACCTACTATGGTGATGCTTAGGTGCTATGTAAGAAAATTGTAATATACATATCCAGCAAAAGAATGAACCAGGTACTACAGCACTAGAACTAATGTAAACACTAAGGAGAAAAATAAAAGGACCACCTTATCTTAAATCACTGAGTTTAAAAGGTATACACTCTGCGAATTAGATGAGTCCAGTATTCCACCATTACTTCTATTACTGGGGAGATTTTGTTTCTGTTTGATCTTTCTGCACACACTGCCCCGCAAGCCCCACATAAACGTCTCTTCTAGAAGGCGGCAGTGTCCTTCCTAGCAAGTTCTATGCCACTCCCCAAATCACATATAACGTACCATGGCAAATATTTTTAGTGTTACAATAGAAATGGGTAAGATAACAAAGACAATGTTTGGACATTTATGTACTTTGTATTTCATTATGGACTCAAATCCCTGACTGATCTGAGATTTAACTAGTCATGGACACAAAAATATTTAAGGAACTCATGGGTCTATTTGAATATGACTTAATATTTTAATTCCCCAGAAGACATTACAAGTGGAGAGAGGCTTACCTATATCTTTAATCACAGGGTTCTCTTCTTGAATTGCCTCCCCTAGTACCTTTAAAATCCAACCTACTCTCAATGACCCAGCTCAAGTGCTAGCACTTCTGTGGCTCAGCATTGCCACCCACGAACCCCCTTCCCCACACACACGCACATTAGGAGCCACTCCCTCCCTCCTCTTCTTTAATGTACTTTGTGCACAGCATTCTTTTCTTTTTCTTGTATAGTTACTTGTGGATGTGGAGTTATCTTCTAGAGCATATGACGGACTCCAGAGGAACAGAGGTGTGTATCTTCCACACGTTTATGTCTGCATAAGTGGACTATTTTCTTGCATTTGTGTCTCTAAGGTTGAAAAAGTAACACCTATGAGTATTTTTGAAGTTATCAATTCAGTCCTAACCTAATCGTTATTTAAAAATAATGTTAATAATGAGTTTGAGATCTAAGATTGTGGTGTGTCTTTATTCAAAGTAGAGTAAGACCAGTCAAGCATACTTTTAATACTTTTAAAATTCAGGTTATTTTGCCACATTAGTGTTTTCCAAATTGTCACTCCATATATTATATTTAGAGAAAGCAAGATTATTCAGCCAAATTCCTCAATCAACTATTCAGAGATAGACAGTGTCTTCCTGAGCATTAACTATTTTTATTTTGCTTCAGAAACGATTCGGACAACTTAATAAGTATGAGAGCATCTGAAGACTGGTGAAACTAAATGATATCGATGTCAGATTGAAAATTATAGAAATCAGCTAATAATACAAAAAAGGAAAAGAATCTGTAAGAAAAGCAGAACAGATTCACTTTTTTGAGTTGTAACTAGGTTTATCAAACGTACAGTAAATTAGCTTGATGACTGCTTCTGGACTCTCATGGCACTCACGATACTACAATAACCTTGGCCAGGTGGCTCATCAATCCTCCCTTCTAGGTGACGGTTTCTGAGAAGGTAAGAGCCACATCTTGCTCATTTTTATACACCCAGGCCACAGCAGAGTAGATAACTTCCTGTTGACCACATCAAAAAATCCTTCCATTTATTCTATGAACCAGAATGCTAGAAAGGTTAATTTCAGTACGGTCCATCCATCCTATATCAAAAGGCTACCTGTGTTAATGGTTAGATGTTCAATGCTTCCAACCTGAAGGGAAATGAGCCTACTTCAGGGAATTTTCAGAGGAAGAATGTGAAGAACGCTGCAAGCAGAGAAACATGCTACTCACATGGCTACTCACTGCAATGACAAACTATAAATGCTCTTCATCCAGTAATAAATTATATATGATTTTATCATTATTTCTGTTTCCTCCCACTATTTGAGCTTCCAATACAGTAATAGAGGCATAAAGAAGAAAACCACTGCCTCTTTTTTCTACTCAACAAAAGGTATATGCATATTGCCCTAAAAGTATATTAATAGAGAACCAGATATTAAATTTCAACATACTTATTGTTAAAATACATGCATTTTCTAGCTAACCCTGTAAGTAGTTAGAAGTTTCTACTATAATTTCTTTTTTGATCCTCTTATAAAGGGTAGAAGTCTTGTAATCTGTTTATTTTTGTTTAAAGCAAGGTTAAATTGTTACTTTTCCTCAAATCAGATTAAAACAATGTAAAATGTTAAGATTATGAATTCAAGTCGGCCATTCTAACACTGAATTTTGATACTGTTCAGACGATTTGCAAGCATAGGTGAAAAAGGATTCTGAGGAAGAAGAATGAAATTTCTCCTCAATTACACCAGTAATTACTATACTAACTTCCTTTACTGAGAATTCTTCCACGATCTGCTCAATTATAAAAGAACTGCTGACATGCAACCAGTCAAAATACTGATAAAGCATTCAAGAGGAGAGAGGTGAGGGGAGGATGTTTCAAAGTCACAAAATTAGAGTATTAAATTCATAAAATAAAAAAGGGAGTATGGAGATTTGAGACTAATTGCATGTTGAAAGCAGCAGCAGCGTCCTGTCACTCAACTACTCTCCTGACTACTAGGTTGTGAATTCAGGACAATTACTTTTAGAATGGCTTTTACCAAAAAAGCCGACAGAAACAACAACAAAAAGCAACGATTTTTAGTATACTTTGCTTTTAAAAAAAAAAGGTACCTCATTATTATATTCAATTTTCTTAAGTTCTATAGAAGTAAAATCTTTGCATAGAAGAACAGCAAGAAATGTTTCCCTCCATAGATCTGTTAAGGATGTACTACAAAAATTAACCACGTATGTGACATACCACATGCTGCTGGCACAGTTCATGACTGTGACATGTGCAGTACACACCAACCCTAACCTAACAGAAACCGAACTTCTGGCTTCAGAGAACAGTCTCTTGACAATCTAGCAGTTGTGCAACAAAATTAAGTTTCATACACCAACACTTAAATCCATGGGCGAATTAAATGGGTGAATTCTTCTTGCCAGTGGAAGCAGAAATAAGTTATCTTCCATTTGGTTTTTCTTTAGCTCAAGTAAACGTGTGAGGGCAATTCCCATTTGTGCAAAAGGTTAGAAGTTAAAATCAGACCCACAGAATGATGTCAGTGTTCGATTTCCAAAAACTTTACAACTAGCGGATTGAAGTATGTGCTCCTATCAGAATTACTTATCTAGTAATATTTGAAAACTAATCAGAAGATGTCATTCAGTCAAAAATTTTTTGCACATTCTACTACAATTAACTTGCCTTTTGGAATTCTTAACTTTAGAGATAACATTGCTTTCAACTAAAGCTCTGAGGAGACCTCTTAACTCAAGAGAGCAAGCCTTGTTTATTAAAGTGAGCACAGGAGCCCCCAAAATGTGTACAAAGACCTACTCGCCACACTGTTCTTTCCCTTCAACTTTGTTTATTGATGTACTGAACATGAAAAAGTACAAAGAATCCAAACACAAAAGAAAACATGTACAGCCTCTTAAATACTCAACAGAATATATTTTCTATTCCAACAGATGTGAATTAAGTCATACTGTACAACTTCAAATAAATACCAGCCTTACATTTTATTAAGTGCTCTGATAAACACTGTAAAGTGAAGCACAATTTGCATGCCCTCTCATCAATGCCTTGGTTTGCTACAGTAGTATAGGAAAGAAGCATGTAGCTGCTGTTTTCCCGTGAGGGAAACCTTATTAATTTTTTTTTAAGTATATACACATATTTTATTTTTTAGTGTTTTTTTTTAAAACGCAGAAGGTTAACTCTGACAATCTAAATGCACCTAAGGATATGAGAAAGTGCTAAGCCAATTGATTTCTGAATAGCATTGAGTGGGTCAGCATGAAAACTCGCTTATTCACTTTAGCACGCGCCTCACAGTATATGTACTGTACTATACTGAAAAATTTTATAACTACAGTTTTAAATAATAAAAAATAAAACTCAAAGCAACCGCAAAGATAATGTACAACTATGTTATGCATAGCACATTGCCTGTTCTAAGGGGAAGCACGTGAGCATCTCAGTTTATACAAAAAGCAGGACGTAACTATATAGTTCTCAGTGCATCCTGATGAAGGCCGTTTTTTGCCTTCAGCTTTTTTGAAAATTTATTATAAGCTAGATGCTAATCAGAAAATATTTTGTATTTTTTAAAATTTCTTTCATACATGGTAAAGACTTATTTTATTATTTCCCCAAATAGTGGTTTAAGCATCATACAAAGTTAAATTTCAATAGCATACAGATATTTATGATTTTTGTATGAAAAATGTAAGGAAATTTGTTCAAAACCTATGGTTATACTCATTTTTTTTTTACCACAAACATATTTATAAACGAAAATGTAGCATCACCATAAACAGCTGAAGCTAGACTATCTACAGACAAAATTAGCAACAAATCTGATGCACTGTAAATTCAAGTCCTCAGGACAACAAAAGTGATTAAGCAAGACCTCAAGTAACAATGTTAATGCCATTTACAAAGGAAAAAACTGATACAAAAACATTCAAAACCTGAACACCACTTGGCATGTAAGGAAAAAAAAAATCAAATTAGCTGAACGGTTCATAAACACAAGGTCTTATTTACATTACACAAAGCTCAGGTGTTAGCCTTGAACGTAACTTTCAAAATACCTTCAAATATATCCAACTCAGATCACTTTTGCTGATTTGCTGCAGTACAAATCATGTGCAACGTCTTTTTTTCCTTAAGACAAAACAATTCTTCAAACAATACTGCAAGTACATCACTAAACACCATGAGCTCTATCTGAAGGGATTTCTTTAGGAAGAACAGATTTTTTTCCCCCATCTCTTGGTAATTTAAATTTCTTGCCTGCTCTTATATATTCTTTTGTAAATTTTTTTTATTTGTTTCAAAATCACAAATCAATGTGAGCCACCTATCACATAATAACCAGGATGATCAGACACTCCACTGGTGATTACAAAAACGAAACCAGCAGTGTTTCCCCCATTGATTCTATTCCTTTCATACAAAGATCTCAAAAGTATTTTCTACATCATAAATCTTTCTAAATTTTCCAACCGCTGCAAATTTCCTGGTAAATTTTAAAAGCTCACTAGGTGTCATATGAAGAGATTTCTCAAAGTATTCAAGTCAAAATATTTGTTCCAGGACCAGTAAAAAGTTTCTCCAAATTTTCTTTTTTATAAAAATAGATGCTTTTTTTAAACCCACATCAAAGAGGCTCTTATCTCTTTGGCAAGGTACTGCTTTACGAAAAGTTCTCCAGTATTCTTACAATAAGCGTTTATAATGTAGCCCCCCCTTCCCCAACCCAAATCATAATTACAAAATAAATACTGTTTTTAACCTCATAAATAAAAATGTAAACTTCAAAATACTTTTCTTAAACAGACATAACAGCAATGCTTTAAATGTAAACCAAACACAAAGCTAATCAGAAAAAGGAAAAAAAGGGGGGAAAAAAAGACACAACCAACTGAAGAATTACAACACAAAGCCTCAATATTTACTCACAGGTTCAAGGCAGTTATGTAAAAAGAAAAGAAATGTCTTCCCTTAGCTGAAACACTTTAAAAGGTCCACCTTCTTCAAAGAAGGCAATAGAATGCAATGTGACAGGTAAAAACCCTGTACCTCTTGTCCATATTCAAACATAAAAGATATTTAAGAAGTTTTAATTCAAATACTAGCAATAAAAAATCTCACATATTTCTTAGGATGCTAAGTAGTCATTTTATCCCCATCTCAACACTGACTTACAAAGACATTTACTAATGTATAAAGTTTCTCTTAACTTGCCTTTGTTGTATAGTTTTCATATATAAATGGACTGAGGACAAGAGCTCATTAGGCTTTGTGCGTTTTGTTTGTCTTAAAGGAGACCTGCAGTACTCTGTCTCCCAGACGGTATCCATTGAGGCTAGCTATCGCCATGGCAGCCTCATCATAGTTTGTCATAGTCACAAATCCAAAACCTTTGCATTTATTGGTGTTAAAGTCACGGATGACCTTCACGTTGGTGACAGCTCCAAAAGGCCCAAACATTTGCCACAGGATACTCTCATCTGCGTCAGGAGCCAGGTTGTACACAAATATACACCACCCTGTTCCAGGGTGCCCAGGGATGTTAATTCCAGCCAAACTGGTCATTCCATCAATGGTCATTGGAGAAAACCTACTAAACAAAATAGGAAACACACACACAAAATAAAAACAGAGGTTAGCAATGGACTTTCTTGTCCCTTTTCCATCCCCAACAATGGTAGTAATTCCCGTCCCCCAACAGATACATATAGCTATTTGATGTTTCAACCAAGGTCTTTGTGTGGCTTTGCAGTGACATGCTAGACTACTGAGGCATTAAGTTATGAAATGGCCATTACTTGCTGTATTAATCCACCATAGCAAAGAAATATATTTAGAACTGACTCCACAAATTAAGCAGGATTGGCAGGGGGCAAAGGGGGAAACCAACACATATGTAAACATGCCATAACGTCGCAACGCAATATGAAACAAATAATGGGTTTTTTAAAGAGCAGGTGGCATCCAGTGGGATAAAGATATTCCTTGAGTCAATCGTGCTTCAAAGAGCAGCTTTCCATTAGGTTGTACATGCAAAATAAAACCCAACAAAAACTTAATGAGGGGTGTCGATATCCCTCCCAAATCAAAAAAACTAATCAATTGTGGGAAGGGATTATGAGTATCATGAACCTCTATCATTACCTCTTTACTCCATAAGCCATATTGAGCAGATTGTCCAACCTGCAAAACACACATTTAGCAAACTTCAGTTTTTAATTTTTCCCCTTGATGTTAAAGAAACCTGGGCTTGTTACTGCCATCTTCCAAGGGGATATTCGTACATTAATTATATGTGAAGTCTTAAAACACTGAGTCTTTTTACATCCCTGAGAGAATGGGTACCCAGTGCCACAGGATACTAGCTTTTCCAATGGAGACAGTTCCTCTCTACCAAGGTCAGTGCAGGGGAAGTGGTGGTGGTCATCTGAGGAAACCATTCAGAGAGGAAATGTGGAAGCTCTGAAAGAGTTAACTTTTGGTAAGCTCTAACTGTGCCAAGTGTACCTACGTGTATTTATATGACTTTCAAATTTTCACAACTCTATCGGTTCCTGAGGATACTAAAGCACACAGAGACTAACCAGCTTACCTAGTAAATGGTGACACTGATATTCAAACTCTTGCTATTTACAGAATTCTATAAATTTCCCTTTAATCTCCCAACTTTGAAGAATCAAACATGTATAATTACAGGTAGGAAAACCTTATTGACAACCTCAGCTAACCCTCCCATTTCTCAACTGTGCTCAACTGAGGTCCAGAAAAGGAAAGAGAGAGCCACTGCTCAACAAAGCCAGGGGTTCAGATCCTGAGTCCAACACTGTGTTTAAACTGTGCAGCAGCCCAGCTCGGATTTAAGCAGCCAGGCAGGAAACAACTTGAGTTTCTCTTAAAATTTTTAAGAGAAAGTAATCAGGGTGGGCAGGGACTCTTTAAAACTTTTCCCCTTTTTCTTACGTCAGAAATTAATTTTACAGTATTTGATTCTTCTTGCTTTATCTATTAGCTGTAAAAAGACCATTCCGATATCCCAAGTTTCCACAGCGCTTACCAATCAATTACATTGTTTCGAGGAGGCAGGCCGGACGTAATACACAGCCACATCCACGCTCAGCTGCCACAATGCTCAACACTCTCCAAAGACAACCTTGGGGGAGTGGGGTGCACTATTTTGTTTTTCTTTCTTTTAACCATTTGTGAAAGGTTAAGCTTCGGAAGTGCCTCAGCCTTAGTGTCTAACCTGTGCCATCATGTCAGGCTAGAGCAGACATGTAAAAACAACTCCTTTTAGTTTTATAAAAGCTAAAACACATCTCATCTGGTCTTTCAGAATTGGAAAAAAAAAAGTGTAGTCTTCTCACATCCCTGCCCCAAATCTCCACTGGGAATTTTGTGTTTTGTAAAAATTAAAAGAATGAACTGAGCTGATATAATGCAAAGAGTAAACGGAGAGAACAAATCACAATGACAAGGGATCCTCATCCATGTGTGTCTGTCTTGCCCCACTACCCTCTCACCGTACCACAGAGCGCAGGCCTGGGTCACTGCAGGTTTATAATGAATATGTGATGACCAAACAAAGGCAACGAGGTCACCAAGGTATTCACCAATTATTTAATCTAGAATGAAAACTACCAGGAGGGCTGGCTGGGCAAGCATGTTTGCACACACAAGGGAGAAAGCACATGTGTGAAAAGAGCACATGTGTGGGAAGGCTGCACTTTCTGCAGAGGCACTCAGTGTAGTCAAAGATGCCTTGCCCTTACACTCAAAAATAAGGGTCACAAACACTAGCAACAGAGATGAACACAAATTGGTATCGCCAAGTAATCTGATAAAAAAAATTTCATCAAATTGCTGGAATGTTCAATACAGAATGCATTTGGCATATGATACCTGTAGAAAGGAACAGCCTATTGAGGTCTCCATCCAAAGTGCCAAAAGGCTCAGAACAAAAAAATATCTTATTAATTCACCCAAATAGTTATACCATCTAAGCTCATTAATTGCATCCAGGTAGGGACTGTCACACTTTGCCACCACTCACTTAGGACAGCAACCAAATATCCAGAGACAGAATTTTCTAAACAAGTTTTCAGTATTTTCAAGACCTGCCCCGAAAGCACACGTCACTTAACAATGGGGATATATACTGAGAAACACATCATTAGGCAATTTGTCATCGTGGGAACATCACAGAGTAAATTTACACAAACCTAGATGATGTAGCCTACTACACACCTAGGCTATATGGGATAGCCTAGTGTTCCTAGGCTACAAACCTGTATAGCATGTTACTATACTATAGGCAACTGTTACACAAAGGTAAGCATTTGTGTATCTAAACATATCTAAACAGAAAAAAGTAATGTTTTGCACTACATTGTTATGATGGCTACTCTATCGCTAGGCAATAGGAATTTTTCAGCTCCATTACAATCTTATGGGACACCACCTTTGTATATGTGGCCTGTCACGGACCGAAGCATTATTACACAATGCATGACTGTACACAGACTGAGGGAGAAAGATCTCATTCCTTGCCCTTCATCTTCTGCTCTAGGCAGGAGGCCTAGGACTTTCGTACCAGGATCTCTGAGAACTCTCCCAATGGGCTTTGCATTTGCCCTATCTGTGAAATCCCATATAATACCATGATCTTCACTGATTTCTTCACTTGTCTCTCATTTAGGAAAAATCTGGACCTTTGGAATTTAAGCCAAGTTATCTCTCCTATCCCTTTCTCCTTCCCCATCACCAAAAAATGTAGGGAAGAGCACTGAACCTAGGAACCAGGGACCAGGCACTGCTAAAACCCCTGCCTGTATGCAGCTGGGCCCAGAAGTTTTCCTTGCTCTCTCCAGGCCACACATACACATTTCCCATGGGAGCTCAGAGAAGGCAATGGGTGCTTCACATGGGCACCACGTACTCCATCTAGTAGCAGTTGGCAAACTGTAAACTAGACAGTTAAAAGAGAAAATGATGCAGTGCTTTGCACACAAGGACCCTATTGCTCCCTAGAATTATGTCTTTGGTGGGTCTGTCCACAGCTCAATGATATCTTCTGTATACATTCATTTAAAAATGGAAGTCGATTTTTAAATGGAGAACAAGTTAGTAGCCTCCAGAATAACTCGGGGGGGTGCACGATGTACCACACTGTGGGAAATAAACAGTAAAGTGTCTATTACACATATATTTTTAGTATTTAAAAATAAAGTATTCTTTACTTATCTTTAATAAATACACAGCACCCAGTACCCTCACTCAGTCAGTCCCACTTGCCAAATGCTTCCCTGGTGGAAGACTGAGCAGTCCTCCAAGGACAGAGGCGGCCAGTGGCACTCTCGCCTGTTCTGTAGCCTGAACATAATCCACTTTACAAACAACACATTCAGTGGATTTGGAGGATTAGACTGGATAACCTAGCTTTAATTAAAATAACCTTCACCTAAAGGAATCTTTAAAAAGATTCCTACAAATTAAAAAATCAGAATTGAGGATGACAGTGGTAAGAGGAATCCAAATAAATAGAAGAGTACTCGTCAACTATTTCTCCTACTCCCAGTACAAGTTACGTTATTAGTTAGACACAAGATAATTCAACATGTCTCACATGAAGTCAAACAGGAAATTCAAAAATTATTTTACACATATTGCTTTAAAAGGCATATTATTTATTAAGATGATAAATAAATGAAAAATGAACCCAGCCAGTATAATTAGCAAGACATCTGATATATTACCTTTAGCCTATCTTTATTTTCTATATTTGGTTAGAGTTTATAAGTTAATGAATAGCGTAAGCCCACGTACATACGTAATTTATGGAAAAAATACAGTAGGGATACGTGTGTAAACATTTTTTGGTCAATAGAAATATAACTCAGATGATAACTAGGTAATATTCTGAACACAACCATGTATCAGGTAGATCATCCCCATTTCAAAGCTAGGTGTTCATAATAGAAAATTAAAAAAAAAAAAAGGCACCTGCCTTATCTTTAAGAAATTTAGTTGATAGACTGTGGGAGGTGCTATAGGCAAGTAAAGAGGAAATGTGAAATCATTTAAACTCTAAACAAAAATGTATAGAGGTTATTAATGAGCAAGAAAACTCTGAACCCCATAAATAATGGTTATCAAAACTTCTCAAAAGCAACAACCAAGACCTGCTTTGAAATTATCCACAGTAAGATCAACTTACCACCTTATCCAATTAGGTGGCATCATCTGTCCTCTAAGAAAGAAGGAAATTATTGAAGAGGACCAATACCGGTTTCTTCCAAAAGGAAATTGTAATAATGCAACCAGCACATGCCTTAAATGCAACTCAAGTGCTGATTTAAAAGGCTCCTTTAAAAATGCATAAAGGCTCATAGAAGCAGGCACATAGGCCATTAAACTAGATCACATTCAATAAAATTAAAGCTACTCCACAAAAAAATGAACATGAAAAAATTTGGCTTAAAGTTTAATTTAGATATCATGTCCCAAGAAAACACTTAAGGGGCTTGAATTATACTATCCATCCAAATAAATAAGGCATGTCTTATTTTGAAAACTGCAATTAAATCAGCATATTAGATCAGCAGTGCTCATGTTAAAATAATTATCTAATTGTTGACTGAGCCATAAATCTCACAAGATCCCGTTTAAACTTAACCCTTCTTACATGGATTTTAAATTTTTGACCTTAAAAGATACGGTATAATACTTCAAGATTATAAAAAGTATCCTTGACTATTATTATTATTATTATACATATAACTTGTATTCTCCAAACTCTCTCAACTCCCAGGGTACTAGGACAACATAAAAATACACGGTGAGAAATTTTTCCAAGCATTTGCTGTCAGGTGACAAACAAGGCGAGGGCATTAAAACACAAATTATCAGGGACAAAATATGTGTTGTAAGGATTTAGACCTGAAGTATAGAAAAGAGCAAAACACCCACAAAACAAGCAAATTCTTAATTCAAGAGTCTCTATGAAGTCAAAGAAGGTGGTTCAGCCTTTATTCAACAAAACGAGGAGGGTGAAAAAAAAATCAAGGCAATGACAACCAAGTTATACATATGGTATTAAAGAAAAAGCACCAAACACACATCAGGTTAAACCTGAATTCTAGTAATAACTTCTTCCAACACCCAATCTAGATCAAACACCTTCACTGCCTACACCAATTAGGTCTCATTTTATTATCTGGACAGAGGTTATGGGAGGAATGGGAAATGGAGACAACAGTCAGGAAACTGAAGGGAGAAGATCATCTCCCCGTTTTTCTAAAACCAGGTTTCTCTTACAACTGACAACTCTCATTCTCTTCTTCCAAATTTCTATGTATAGGAGTCAAGAAGAGAAAGAATTTCCAAGTTAATGATAACATATGGTACTAAAGATAAAAACACAGAATGGGTAAAAGATATTTTAAAAGACATTAAAATTGACCAGCAGAGCATCCCATAAAGCTTTACCCGACCAAAAATACAAAGCGCAGAGCATGCAGGCAGGGTGGCTAGGCGGACCTGACAGTGGACACTGCAGTCATCAACAGCCCAACCCCTGAGTCACCCACACGCCTTCCCATTTCAATGAGCACTCTCCTGAATCCTGCTTTTTCATTGCTTTCGCTCAATCTTCCTCAGAATTCAATCTTGATTCTGAGAATCTGTTTCACTTAATTACCATTAAACAAAAACACAGCTTAAATTAGAGGAAAAGAAGTAACAACTGAAACTAATACAGCTTCTAATGACATTTTATACCTTCAGAGTGTTAAAATTAAATAATAATAAATGTTAAAGAACTTTCATCTATCTAAGCTCAAAATTCTTTTCTAGGCCCCAAAGAGCTCTAATGTTCATTACAACAGGCTGCCTACGAAATACCTGTAAAATTCCGTCAGGCTTGTTTGTCCTAAATTTGCCACAAGAAAAAAAAAAAAAAAATCACTTAAGAAACATGCCATAGAGGAAAACCACAGGCAGAGCTAAAAAAGGGGCATTGTGAGATTTTTCTCCACAAGGGCAAGCATCAAGCAGCCCCATCTCTGGCTGGCATCTTTCCCTCCAGTCTGATCATTACTATCATCCACCAAAGTCAAAGGTGGCAAAGGTTTCTTTTCTACCAAGGCTCTTTTTAAAAACTCACAAAGTTACAACACAGACTGAAGTGAGTAACAAGGCTCAATCCATTGGGACCCATTAACCCAGTTCAAATGTAGCCTTTTGACAGGACCACCTCTTCTCCCAGGCAAAAGCCAACATAAGCAGGAAGTTAACATCGTATTTATGGCAAATTTCCTTCTCATGCCTCAAGTAATACAACTGAGTATTTTTTAAAAGAAGAGATATTTTGACTGATTTTATCTCCATTTTCTTCAGCACTCTAAATATCTCAATGAAAAAAATGCAAAATTTAAGCTAGAAAACGTGTAACTCCTTGATCTTATTATATCTGTGACTATATTTTTGATAATTAACTATTCTGTCCCAGGAAGAAAAGAAATAAAATTGATATATACTTGGAAAAAAAAGTTAGTGTGTGGGGTTAGATGGCATTCCGGCTGCAGTATACCATATGGCCAAAAAGGATATTTTAAACACGTCCTGGAAAATAAAAACTGAGTGACTTGCTTATGAAACCAGAAACTCTTTGTGCTCTGTTTAACTTCTTAAAGTCACTGTTCTTCTCATA
Source organism: Lepilemur ruficaudatus (assembly GCA_963574885.1). Lineage (NCBI taxonomy): Eukaryota > Metazoa > Chordata > Mammalia > Primates > Lepilemuridae > Lepilemur > Lepilemur ruficaudatus. The sequence goes on from CAUYRT010089845.1 coordinate 67,496, forward strand.
TGCAGATTAGGGACTTTTTTTTTTAATGATTCCTGCTTTGGTTGTTACCCTAGGAGTAAAACAAAACTTTAAAAATTGGAATATTTATACCTGTCAAAAAAAGAGTATCTTCTGTGGGCTAAAGCCATGGTCATTCTATGGACAATACAAAGGTCAACAAATTGCCACCCACGGCCAAATCCAGACTGCCTGTCATCTGTTGCTGTATAGCTCAGAAGCTAAGAATATTTTAAGAGTTGTTTAAAAACAAAAAGAAGAAAAGAAAAAAAAAAAAGACTTAGATGCAACAGAGACCATGACCCATAAAACCTACTATCTGGTCCTTTACAGAGAAGGTCTGCTAACCTCTAAACTACAAGAAACAAAAAAAAGGGGGGAGGAGAGGGACTGATTTTCAGAAAGTTAGCACAGTCACATAGGTTATATATCCTTAACATATATTATAGAACAAAGTAGCTGAAAGAGCTTGACCTAAAAATTGAAATTTGAGAATAAAATCTTATCAAGAAAAAAACTAAAAAGGGGAAATCGGAAGCACTAGAAACAGTTAAGAAGATCCCAGCAATCTGTAGGTTAAAATTTCTCAGCCTTGGCACCATTAATGTTTTGGGCCAGATAATTTGCTGTTGTTAGGGCTATGCTGTATGCTGTAGGGGGTTTCACAGCATCCCTGGCCTCTACTCACTAGACGCCGGGAGCACACCCATCCAAGTTATGCCAATATAAACACCTCCAGACGTTGCCAAATGTTATCTGGGGGGTGCAAAATCACCCCCAGTTCAGAACCACTGCTGTAGGTTATTGTCCTTTTCCCCCCATCTTCAGTACTAGCAAAAGACACTATTTCCCAAGAAGGCTGTCTCTGTGCCCATAAGAAAAAGAAAGAAAACAACAATAATGATAAATGTAAACCAGAGCTCCTGTCGATAAAAAGCACTGGACAGTAAACCTGAGCATTCTCTCTCAGTTTAGTAGCTGGGCACAAGAACTAGACCAGACTTACCTAAAACGCTGTGCCTGCTGAGCTAGCGGTCCTGGATACCTTCTGTTTGGAGACTGGTACAGCTGGGAAAGGATGGCCTGATTGGTTTTTTGGCTTGGATTATTAGCAAACTTTACAGTGATTGGCTCTGTGGCACCAGGAGGTTTCTGGCCATTTAGGCCTTTGATAGCTTCTTCTGCCTCAATCCGCTTGTCAAATCGAATAAACCCTACACCCCTTGATATGCCTATGGTAGATTTGAGTAAAGATTTGGGAAAGAGGGAGTGGAAGGAGAAGGGAGGGAGAGAAGAAAGGATAAATTAATTTTTCCTTCTCAAGAACATGTTTTTCACCCACATAAAACATTTGTCACAAAAATCACACGAAGAGGAAAAGTTTTACCTTAACTTACTAGCAATTCAATCCACAAATCTCAATTCTGCATTTTTTTTAAATGCATGAAGTCAGTTATACAAGCTGAGTACCTATTATCACGTGCCTTCCAACAAGCCAAGAAGACAAAGCACAGGGATGTCCATGTTTTCTCTGTCTCCACCCCACTCCCATACACTCTCTTTAATAATGTCAACAGCATGTCTGAGTTCCATTTTTCAAATTGTGCTATTGGACAAGCAGCTCAGAAATGAGAGGCACCATAGTTCCCTTCCTTGAAACAAGGCGAACAGAAGCAAGCATTTGCTAAAAATGCTAAAAAGCTATGCTAAAAATACATACACAGTGGTACAAAGATGTGTTTCGGCTGAAATTTTAGATAATATATTTGGTTTAATAATAATATATAGGATACAGGTCCTTTAATAAAAAAATGTCTACAGAGGCTCTTCCAGTTCTCTGAAGCTCCCCCATGCTTCTAACTAGCTGTACTTTCTTGGAGAAATACTATATGGAGAAAAAGAAGTGAAAGAGGACCTAGATTTTAAAAATAAACAAGAAGTAAGGCATCAAAGCTTTCTGGCCTCAGCAGCATTACTCCTGACTACAGAAGGTCACTCCCTGTCCCATATTCCCCCCACGTTGAAAGACAAGAATGGAAAAGCAAAGGGATGGTCAAGAACCTTTCCAGTTTAAGAGAAGTGGCAGAGGGAAACCCAACTCTTTCCCTTTAATTAGGGTGCATAGGCTAGTCAGAGTGGCCACAGCTGGTCCTCATGAGATAAGCAATTGCAGGGAAATGCTTTTTGGCAAGTAATTTGATACTGGCAGTACCAGTTTGGAACCAGTAGCTACAAAAGTATAGATGGCTCAGAGTATGTCAATGAAGGAAAAAACGAGGGGTTACTGAGAAAGGTATGCTGAGAAAATGCACTAGACCATTATGATTTACAGGAACTTTAAAAAGAAATGCAGGTTTACTTGCTTTACAATTAATACTGTGTAAGGTCAATGGCTTAGAATTTTCTAAAGCAGACAGGCATTTTTCCATATATACTTATCTCAGACAGCCCCTGTCACTTTACCTTTTTCTATTTAAACCATATCCATTGCACATTATTACCACCTGATGGCTGAACAAGAAAATTGCAGGGTTTCATTTTTCATTTCAGGTAAAGTAAGCTCACTTTGAAAGCCTTACATATGAAGATTAAATGGTGAAATGATAGCAAATACATCCGTTTGTGTATCCACTAGCTTTTATTGAGAATAACTTCTAGAACTTAGCTTTTCCATTAGAAAAGCATTAGATTAGCAATAAAATGGCCTCTACACAGGTTGAGTCACCTAAACCGGTAGTCCTCAAACTTGAGCACGCATCAGAATAACTGATGGGTCAAACACCCATCCTCAGAGTTTTATCCAGTAGGTTTTGGATGAGGCCCAAGAATTCGCATTTCCAGCAAGGTTCCAGAAGGATGCTAATGCTGCAAGTACGGGACTATACCTGAGAACTGCTGACTAAACCACAAAGTGGTGACCTAGGACCACCTGTGATCCCACGTACTCAGGACGGACTGTCAGTTGAGATGAGACAGGCTTTCTGTGTCACAGGGCAAGTCTAGTCTCAATTGAGAATGAAGACCTCATTGAGAATGAATTAATTTAAAAGCAAGAATGATATAAACAAAATAAAAGGGCATTTTTGTTGCTTTGAACAAATTTATCTGGATTGCTAAACCTGGGTTTCTCTCTAATCCTATTAGCAGTCTGTGTGATACAACATGGTGTGACAGAATGTATGAGTGCTATAACTAATGCAGTTAAGAAGACTGTGTTTTACATACTCTCAACTTGACTTAATTTTCTCATGACAGCAAATTCAGGCTGTTCTCCCAGGCTTGTGTACAGTAGTAGATCTCTCTACCCAGAACTGTAGGGGTGGTGCTTCCTATGAAGCCAATTAACCGAAGAGGGGGAGCGTACAACATGGGCTGCTCTGATCAAATTCAGATCAACTAAATTGATCTTCACTTGAAGAATTAAAAATTTGGTCTCCGTTTATTATGCAGTTAATGCACTGCTTTATTTTAAAAAAAAAAAAAAAAAAAAACTTAGACACTGCAGTATACAGCATGTCTCCACGGTATTATCATTGTGAGGAGTGGGGGCAGGAGGAAGGGGTAGAAAGAAACAAATAGTTAAAGAGAAAAGCTACCTACATTTTTTTAACTAACAAATCTTAATGTGGCTGCTTGAGTATAGGCACTACAGGTAATTTACCACCCCCAACTCCTCTCCATTTTTCTCCATTTTTAAAATGTTTCTGAAAGAATGAGTATTGCTTTTACAATAGAAAAATAAATCTGTATTTTTAAAAACTGTAATCAAATCTATACTGCTAGATTTTCTTTAAAAGATTTGGCGGAACAGCTCCCTTACATATAAAAGTTTTAATAAACATCTTAGTCTTCTCATTGCAGTTTGGCTAAAAGTTACATTAGGCATAAGGTTTTAACATTCACAATTTCATACTCTTAATTACATATGCTTATACAGCATGGCATGGACCTGGAAAACAGCCTTAACAGCAATTACTAGTGTGGGTACAGTGTAATCCGCCCTTGGAGGACTAAGTGTATACTGCTGCATTAGACATTGCTTTTTTACAAAAATAAGATTGTTTATTAGGACTTTATAAGTACGATGGGAGCTTTTTTCACATAGTGGCTTAGAAATGAAGATTATAGCATCTATAAATTTATTACAAGCCATGAAACAGGCTTCAAACCTGCACCTTCAGGGTGGAAATGACTCAAGTGCGCTCACTACACTCCACAATCTATTTTTGTCCATGCATATTTATGAACAATTCCAGCAGAAAATTGCATTTTCTGGCCCACATATACCTTTGATGTGTTCTACAGGCAAGACTGCTGTATGGGAAGGCAGAATATTTCACAATCTGCCAGTCAGAAAGAGCCAAAGACTGTCCGGAGTAGCTGCCTACTTACCAGTGACCTGGTCAACAAGAATACGAGAAGTAATAATGCGTCCGTATTGTGAAAAAAGCTGTTCCAACTCCTTCTGGGTCATTGTTTTTGGAAGTCCACTGACATATAAATTTGCATCTCTGATAGAAGCTGAACTTGGGCGAGCATAGGAAACCTGGAAAGGGGAAATAAAATTAGATGTTTATGCACACTCAGTCACCTCTCTTTAGAAATTCAAAGACTGCCTTCTTTGAAAAGGAGCTTCTGTCCAAGAGGAACATATAACAAACATTCAAGTTAAAGCAAGCTAGGCGCCAAGTGCTTCACTCATTTCTGGGTTAATTATAGGCAAATGGAAGTGTCATTCCTCGGGGTGGAGAGGAGATAGTATTTACCCTTAGATGGTTTTGTTAAGTTCTCAAAACAAAGCAGTGGTGCATATAAGCACAGTACTACTCACGGTAATAGGCTGTCCTCAGTGGTGCCAACATCCTAGAATAGGGATTTAGGCCCAATCATTCCAACTTTAAGGATTCTAAATTCACTGGACACATTTTTGTTTTCTAGCCTCTCCCACCTGTGAGGGTGGAGGTGCTATGATTCTAAAACAATATACTCTTCACCAGTAAATATGTGCCCTTTTGATTTATGCCAAAGTAACATTCTATCTTCCATAAATTCCCAGAAATTTAAATATGTGAATGAGCTATATATCCCCATTATTCTTTGTCCATTGTCTTCTTGTTCACAAATCTTTTTAACCTCTATTTTCAAAAGGTCTTAAGTCCTTTTACTAACTTCACCTGCCATTTATGTATTCTTTCAAAAAGCTTCCTATCTTTGGGATATAATATACAAAATCCTACAAGGATAAAAGACAAAATAAGTCTGTATGTAGTTCCGTATAATCATCATCCTTCATGTAAACTCCATGACAGAAGAAACTACATCTGCCTCGCTCATGGCTGTATCCTCAATGTCTAGTCAATGCTTGGCATGTGATAAATGCTATAATATTTGGTGAGTATAAGCCTGTCCAATATTCCATTGATCCTACAGGTTCACAACAACTTACTGAACCAGAGCATTTAAGGGACAGATCATCAAGTCATCTAGATCTCTTATCCCCATTGTAATCGATGGCTCTTTGCCCATAACCTATCTCAGCCAGTATTTAGATAGCTGCAAGTGTCCTGAGCTATTCCTGACCACATTCCCTTTGGTTTAACTGTAAACTCTTCTGGACTAGCCTACTGCAAGGACAGAAATCTCACCATATACCCCATCTTCCAGATTACTCACAAAAATGGCCATTGAGTCTTGCTGAGGTATCATGGTATGATTACTTCTGCCTACTCATTTTACCCAATAGTATCAACCTTTAATATAGTTTATTACCAAAAAGAAAAAACCTTTTTTCAATTTACACTAACATTTAAGTAACTCTTAGTATGAAACACCAAATATCTTCTCCATAATTTAAATTATGCCCATAGCTCTCTATTATCACTTCTTTTTGCTTTCCAGAAAGAGAAACAAAAAAAAACATAAGCCAGGTTTTATACTACTTCATAATGGTCTTGCAATCTTTCACCCTGCCCCAATAGCGTTAACATTAATACTCCAACCCTTTCTTTATTCAGCCAGTTTGCTCATTAACAAGTGAAAACGTACCTTTTATTCCAAAGGCTACATTTACAAGTCACACTAGCACTGCCCTGTCCTACAGGAAGAAGGAACAGACAGCTATTCACATACTACTCTTACTTCCCTATGCCTTGACACTTAAGAACAATGAAGACTGGGGACCTTAAATATAAGTGAAAAATAAATGAAGGAAAATTTCAAGTGATCAAAATAATTTAAATGAAATCTAGTCTGTGAGACTGCTATATACTGATGAAAAAAGCCACTAAATTATATATGCATCTGGTAATGTGAATAAATGAAAACCCAGTTTCTTTTCTAGAGTAGCACATTCTCAATTAGCCAAGACAGCAAAAAAAAAAAAAAAAAAAAAAAACAACCTACTACTTGGGACCCTCATTCACGTCTAGGACTCCATGGCTTTACTTTCATAGCAGGGAGCTCTCAACAAGTCAGGCAATACACTGCTCCAGATCATGCGACTATGGTATTCCCATTATAAAGAGCCACTTCCCATAGGTTACAAGATAAGCACCCACAGTCTCATCAAAGGAGGCTATAATTTCCAATGAAGCAGACAGAAGCAGAAGTAGGCAGCCTTTGCATGGGAGCAGGCGAGGCAAGAGGCAGTGAACAATGGTTAAAGATAACATTTCTCTAATAGGTGTACCTGGGCTTAAAACTAGGTTGATTCATTATGGGCTCTGTGAACTTGGGACAAATTCTTTAAGCCTATTACCACATAATTATACCTTCTCTGTATGGTTATTAGAATAATTAAAGAATTTCTAATCCACATGAAATGTTTTGTCTAAAAACCTATGTGACTATGTTATAAATATTATTTACCTCTACATCCATCTGAAAATGCAAAGACCCAGACCATTAAAGTTGAGAGTAACCTGACTCCGTGACAGTGTTCTAGAATAATTTACTCATGCAGTGACATTCACTGCTTTGTGCATTTCAGATGAGTGTGGGTGGTGTATCTTAAAAGTTATCCTAAAATATATTTAGGAAAACGGGTTTATATTTAGTGCTTATATAAAAGCTTTGAAAACATACTTGGGTCAGTTATTTCCCACCCACCCCCCCCAATGTCCATCTTCAGTTCACACTGCTTCTTTAATTCCCAGCCACGTTAAAAACACTCCAAGACAAACCTCCTCAAAATGGCATTTTTCAGTAACTTTGTCAAAGAACCATTTTCCACTACCACAGGCAGGACAGAGATGCTTAGATTTATATAAACTCAAGGTGGTAACGATGTTTAATACTAAACTTACATTTAGGGGCTTTTAAGACTGCACCATTTAAAATGCATTTTAAAAACTACAGTATTGTGTGTGCCTCCCAACAACTCCATGAGGTAAAGTAGGATACAAATTAGCATTTTATTTTATTTTTTTTTTTATTGGGGGAAAACTACAAAGCATTTACAGTACAATGTTTACAGTCACAATTTGTAGTGAGCTGATTTCCCAAAATATATTACCACTCAAGTTGACTTATCTTGTTATATTCAAAAACCTACTCTGTCA
>CAUYRT010089846.1:0-20041 GCA_963574885.1 Lepilemur ruficaudatus
TGAGAATTCTTCTCATAGAGTCAGGAAAAGACAAATCTGTCTTCCCCTATCTGTTTCAGGCATTTTCCATACAGAAACTCAACAGATCAAAAAATACCATTTCAAACTGGGATGAAACCGTATGGCCTCCAGAATCACACAGTGTTTTACAAGACCCGATGGCTGAAACTGGCTTTTTCTCTCTCGGTGGAAATGAACCAGACTTTTCCCATTTGCTATTCATGGACATTCCACTAAGGTTAATTAATTCATTTGTTACCCGTGTAGACAGCATGTAAGGTGTCACAGGTGATCTGGAACATCAAAGACGACATTCCTTCCTCCTGCCTGAAATCATCTCGAACCCTCAGATTTTCTCGAAAAGCAGTGTTTACAAATCGCCAGGCAGTGAGAATTTGCTCTTGTGGTTTGGCTGTGCTCTTTGTATTCTAAAGTTCGCGGTAGATTCCATACTCTAAATTAGGCCTCAAAAATATTTCTGATTAAAAATTTATACAGCTCATGACAGCCTCTTTCTAGAACATAACCCCTGACTAATTCATGTTCACTTACCCTGCAGTTTTCTATTTATAATATTTTACAATTTCTGTGTATTTGTATTATAAATTATTAAATGACATCAAGGTTTTATTTTGATGAGAGAATTTTTGATGATTTTGACAGTGTAATTACTTCAGATCCTGCTCTGGATTACTGGGAAAATATTTAATTTTATTTACCTCGATGAATAATTAAAGCATGCAAGTGGTGGGCTCCCTTGCTGTGCCTTCTAGCTTCTTACTTCTGTTTGCTTCTTGCTAATTAAAATAGTGATGCTTATATGTGTAGTGACTTCGAGAAATAAATTACCAACGAGCAGGGCTGTGGGACAAGACTGTAGAAAACTAAAAGGAAGAAGAGAGGAAGGAGGGAAATGATGAGAACTTGGTTGCGTTTTATTTCACGTTTTTTTTGCAAGAGCAAGAAGAGGGAAGAGCGGTCTCCTCATTTATTTCATGAACTACCCTCTCCAATTGCGGGAACTTCTTATCCTCTGGCCTCCTCGACTCAAACAGCAGAAATCATGAATGGTAACAGCAACCGACTCTGGGAAGAGCACATCACCACCACAAAACCCAGACGATAATTGATTGTCGGAGATGCTATCCTACTGGGCCCATGGATTGCATCTTTCTATGATTTCCATTTGGTTATCATATAATTCTGCAAGTAGGCACAAGGCCAACTTTCATATTCTTACCTGAGGATGAGAAAGTTCAGGTTTAATTTGACAGATGAGCTAGTCCTGCCTCACTCAAAAGTATGAAGACCCAGGTTTCCTGATGCTTCATCCACTGGGATCAAGGGGACAATGAGCAGTATTTTTTCTCACCACCTGATTTTAAGCAATGCAAAATAATAAACATGTTATTAGTCATTCGATGTATTTTACCAATAAAATATCTATATACATATGTGCTTATATATATATATATATATGCGTATACACAAATGCTAAAATACTCTGATACCAGCGGAAATAGCACAGAACTACAGATCGGTAGGAGTCCTAGAAACAAATTCTATTCAGGGTGATAATGGAAAAGTCACTGTTTCACCCCAGACCTCAGTTTACTTATCCAAAAATGGAGACAATATTGTTAACTTGTCTCATAAAGTTATAAACATCTAGTAAGACAGTGCAGAGGAAGAACTCAGTCAGTCTTAGCTAATCCTACAGTCAGGTGGCATGCAGAGTTAAATATGACACAGGGCACACCGACCACCTCTTGGTCATCTTTGCATCCCCAGCTCCTGACACAATGCCTGGCATGTTGTGATGCTCATTTGCTCATTTCAAGTGTATTCAATAAGCGAGTTGCACGGCTGGCTGAGTGACTTTCCGCTATTCCATGACTGGACTGAAAGCCTCTAATTGCATCCTCAAGTCCTTAAGAGCAGGACATTGCCTCGTCCTTTTCTACCACTCAGGATATCGCCTGAACACAGACGATGCTGAAAAACGCCTGCTGATTTTTGCTGGAATAGAACACTCAGTATCATCCACACTGATCCAAGTAGGGTTTGGCAGTTGCTTTTCCCGGGAGTGTTGCCTGAGGCAGGGGCTGCAAAAATCCCGCAAGCGCTGAGGCCATCTTAGTACAGAACAGGGCATTGTTTGGAGCCAGAACCCCTGCTGAGCGAGGTCTTTTCCAATCAAAGGCCCAGTCACCGGGCGTGTGTTCCACAAGCCCCTGGGGCCTGGCTCTCATTGTGCTGTGGGGCCACTGGGGGCAGGGGGACGCCTACCTCCCAGACTGTATCGATTAGCTGCTCCATCTGCCACACTGCAAACAAGCAGCACGGTCCCCCATTGGATGAGGATGTCACCCATGGTAACAGATCCTCACAGCTGGTGTCTGACCACAGGACCCTCTGGGAGGGAATAATCAGATCCTGAAAAGCAGTCAGCCCAGACCAAGCTAAATGCAAGATGAAAAATAAATAAATGTCTATTCTAATCTCCTCCCTCCCTTCTCAACCCTGACTCCGAAGAGATGGTCCCAGAGCACCAGCCATTATTTGCAAGTTGCACCGTCACAGAAGGGGACTGGCAACCCCCAAGAGGGAGATTGTTCTAAGGTCCTGAGTGCAGTCTGTGAGAACTGTAACTCAGAGAACTCCCTGAGATGGTTCTGAAGCTGTAAGAATGCATTAAAACCCTGCTCTGGCTACTCCGAGTTCCAATTCTTTCCGGAGAGCGCTCTCTCTCTCTCTCTCTCCCCCCGCCACCACCACCACCTTCCCCGTCCCCTCTCTCCTCCAGATCTTGTTCCCTCCACCCAGGACACTCTTCCTCTTTCTCTTTCAGACCTTAGCTTAAACATCTTTTCCTCTGGGGATTCTGACCTGAACACTTCCCCCAGACCACATACGGTGGCCCTGATGCTATTGGCTCTTGCACTCTGTGCTTCTTTCCCTATCGTACCTGGCTGTCTGTCCTGCCAGGCTGAAAGCACCTGAAGAGCAGGCCCTGTGTTTGTCAAGCCGACTATTACATTCTCAGCACCTAGCATGGTGCCTGGCACACAGCAGATGCTCAATAACTATTTACTACATTATTAAACAAACATGGCCAGGTGCAAAGCAATCCTTATAGGGCTTCTGGACATTATCAGACTCTAAAGATGTCCATGCCAGGCGTTTCTCTGTCAGTTTCCATTTATTGAACTAGTCTAGGTCAGAAATGAAGGAATTTGTCAGAAAGGCCCTGGACTAGCTTATAAAACTGAAGGAAAAGCTCTGGGGACAAGGGCAATTCCAGAGAACTCTGGGATGGGGAATTCTTTCTCTTCTCTTCTCCCCTCTCCTCTCCCACTTCCTCTTCCCATTCTTCCCACCACTTGTCATCCCTGCTTGTCACTGATATCAGCTTCCTTCTTGCAGACTTCAAAAGAGCTCTGGGATCATATTCTTATCACTTTATGATCAGAGAAAAGTTAGGATTTTCCTTACCCACTTTTAGGCATGACATCTCAAGGAAGAATTCTACTGGCCTGGCCTATGTCACATGCCTACCTGGGGACCAATCACTGTGTCCAAAGGACAGAATACTATGATAGGCCCAGTTTAGATCATGTGTCCGTCTCAAGGTTGGGGTAGGGAGAGTAGCAGAGAGGACAGAATCTATTACCCCTGGGTGCAGGAGAGAGGGGTTGGACCAACACAAGCAACAGCCACTTGCACATGGAATTGATGGACCCCTTTTCTAAGGGTCTCAGAGAAAGCAAAGTGGACCCAAGGGAAATCGAACAACAGATCTAAGAGAAATTCAATGACTAGATCTTCTGATTCCTTATATTGAGCTTCCATAGAAAGCTCCTATTGTTCGCACATTTGTTTCAGGAATGCTTACGCCATCTGCCAGTTGCACTAAAGTTCTGCAAGGTCAGAGACCAGAAACCAGATCCAGCCCTCATCTCTTCGTGCTTTATTTGTTGCATCCGCTTTCTGAATGATTTATTTAATTCTGGTCTGCTCTCAGTTGAATCCATCCTATAAGGTATTGCCCACCCCATCTTCCTAGAATCACGTTTCCTATTTTCACATTCCTCTTCAAAACGCACTAACTTTCTTCTTTCCCAGCCACTTAAACTTCTCGATCTGGACTTTAAGCCCACTCCTACCTAAAAGCTAATAACAGCGTTTACTGTGCCCCAGTCTTTGTTTAGGAGCATTACATGCATTATCATTAAAGGCTGTGAAATAGCTAGTGTGCTTTTTCTTATCTGAGCACCTACTGTGTGCCCAACACTATACTTGACATTTTCCATGTGTACCAAATTTAACCTCATTTATCCACATATTAACCTTTTGACAGACTCCTGCTCTACCAATGATGAAACTGAAACTCAGAGAGACCATGTATTTCACCCACAGTCACACAACAAATAAGGAGCCAAGCTAGAAATCAAGCCACTGTCTGTCTGACTCCAAAACCTGGTCTCTTTCAAAAGAGGAGTTATGCTGTCTCCTAACTCCAGCTGTGTTGTGCTGTTCCCTGCGAACAACTCCTCTGTGGTCCAGCTGGTTCCTCTGCTCTCTGACATTGACCCATCTACCCATTTCCCCCTTCACGCCAGCCAATGCTCTTCTCCGGAAAGGCATTTTTGGAGCACCCCTCACTTGCATCCAGAAGGAAGTATCTTCCAGCTTGCAGTCTCACTGACCCTGAGATGTCCCGTGCCAGCATCACTGACACTCCAAGTATCTTTTTTTTCTTTCTGCATAAACTTCTCTCTCCAGGTCCCATTCCTTCACTGTCCTTGTTCTGTTCTTTATACATAATCCATGCACATAACAAGGGATAATAAGTAGGGTGCCACAAAACAAGATACATTCTCTACATGAGGGGCTCTCAACCAGGGGCAATTTTGTCCCTTCAGGGAACATCCAGCAATGCCTGGAGACATTTCTGGTTGTCACAAATGGAGGCAGGGGGTGCTACTGGCATCCAGTGAGTAGAATGCAGGGATGCTGCTCTGTGTCCCATAAGGCACAGGACAGCCCCTCGCAACAAAGAATGGTCTAGTCCAAAGTGGCAATAGTGCCACGGCTGAGAAGCCCTGACCTACATGGATAAGGGAAACTTTAAGGCGCAACCAGACATTTTAACTTTTCATTTGAGAGCTTGACTTATGTACCCTAATCTTGGATTCCAGAGATCCATGAGGCCCCTTCCCTTTTTCAAACCAGCGGACACTCCTTTATTCTGTGGACAGTTGCTGGTATGAACCCAGCAGGTTGCCAAGACACACAATGAGGCGTCTCCTATAGACAGTGTGGTGTGGTGTAGTGAAGAGTGTTATCATTATCATAGTTCCTGTTTTCAAATCCCAAATCGGCCATTCTCCAGTCTTCTCCTTGGACAATTTACTTAATCTTTCTGAATCTCAGTTTCCTCATCTATAATATGGGAATAATATAATAGCATTCCTAAAAATGATACTCTAAGGAAAGCACATGACACTCTGCATAGCACAGGGGGAAAGTTAGCTACTCTTTACGTAACAATAAGCAATTGAGACCTTATAATACAATTATAGGTGTGAGATATTATTTCATTTTTGACAAATGCACTGGCCATTATTACTTGAATTATGATTAATCCACAGCTATAGTCATCTGCTTTTGTACTGATGAGCATTGCCCCAGGTGCAAAGCTGTAGAGGACAATGGGGAGGGCGTGTTCTGGTCAAGGTGAGATACTTGACACATCTCAGGAGCTTAAGGTGCATGGATGTTGGAGTGGAATTTAGCTATGGGTTGAGGACAGATTACAAAAGGTCTGGTTGAGGAGTTAGCACTTGGTTCCTCAGGCTTCAGAGACCAGCGGGGACTTACAGCAGGCAAGTGGCCTATCAGGTCTATTTGTTAGGGAGAGCACTGTGATAGCATATTGGAGATTGCTCACTTCCTTCATTGTAAACCCTGTAATGCCCTCCCAACCTTGGTTCTTTAAGTTCAAGTGAAGTAACTTTGGAAGAACAAGAACTCAGCCACCAGAATACTATAAACAAATGTCATCTTCCTGAGAGGCTGTTTGGCAGTAGGCCTTAGATGCCTTAAAATATGCATGTCCTTTTGCCCTGGAAATTCCACTTTTAGGAATCTACCCTGAGAAAATCATGAAAATGTACAAAATATTTACCTACAAGAAAGCTCATTTTTAGCATTGTTTGTAGGAATGAAAAGTTGAACATCCTAAGTGTTCGATAATAATTAACAGGTTAAGTAAATTAAGATACAATGACTTACTATGCAGCCAATAAAGCCACATTATTGACATGTGGAAAAACGGGTTGCAAAACTGCGCAGTATAATAATTCCCATATTATATAATTCCACTCATATGAAATGTCCAGAAAAGGCAAATCTATAGAAACAGGGAGCAGATTAGTGGGTCCCTATAGTTGGGGATGGGAATTAGTGCTCTCAGTAGGGGGAAGGAAATGTTCTAAAACTGATTTGTGTGAATGGCTGTACAACTTGGTAAATTTACTAATAATCATTTAATTGTACACTTAAAATGGATGAATTGCATGGTATGTAAATTATACTTCAATAAAGTTGCTTTTTAAATAAAAAAATTCAAAAAAATAAAAAAAGAACTGAACAGTGTATCATGCTTTGTAAAAGTATTTATACAGACACACAGTCACATAGACACACACACACACACCTCTCTATATGTTACAAATGCCCTTATATCCCAGCTTTTTCTTTCTGGTAATTTATCCTAAGGATTAATGAAAGTAGAAATAGCAATATATGTAAAAATGTGTGTATACATAAACCCCACACATGCACAGAAAATAGCATGGAAAGGTATATACCAAGGTATTAATGGTGCTTGCTATGGGGGAAGGGATTATGGGAGATTATTTTATTTTTTTCTTTTTGATTTTCCAAAGCTTCAGATTTAACAGGAGCATTTATAATGTTTATAATGAGATTTTTTTTTAATTTAAAAAAACTAATACAGGTTAAAAAAATTCATTCCTATCAATTAAGCCTAACAGAATTTTACAAAATTTCTGATCATATTTCAATTTTTTAGTCATTAGAGAGAGATAGGCTAAGCCATACTTTCAAATTGTTGTCAATTTTCATTAGATTTCATTATATTTTAAATTTGGTGCATACTGAACCTGGTATATACTGAGCTGTCAACAATTGTTCACCTACATCCTAAGTTATGTGGGGCTACAAGGAAAAGATAACCTATGTAATTCATTTCCTCACATTACCTGTAGTCCACCTAGAATAAACAATATATATGGGCCAGGCATGGTGGCTCATGCCTGCCTATAATCCTAGCACTCTGGGAGGCCAAGGCTGGAGGATCGCTTCAGGTCAGGAGTTCAAGACGAGCCTCAACAAGAGCAAGACCCTGTCTCAACTAAAAATAGAAAAAATTAGCCGGTCATGGTGGAGTGCACCTTTAGTCCCAGCTACTCGGGAGGCTGAGGCAGGAGGATCACTTGAGCCCAGGAGTTTGAGGTTGCTGTGAGCTAGGCTGATACCACAGCATTTTAGCCTGGGCAACAAGGCAAGACTCTGTCTCAAAAAAAAAAAGAAAAAAAGTAAGTAAAAATTTAAAAAAAAATATATATATATATATATATACACACATACATATATATACAGATGAAGGAGAAACCAGGCCTAATTCAAGACCACTATTGATAAAATGCCAAATCATGAGAGACAGCTGCTGTGTTATATAGAGGTTGAGAAAAAGAGAAGATAATTGTATAGTGGAAGGGTCTGAAAAATCTTCAGACACACAAAATAGATGGGATCAAAGGCAGAAAGGCAGCAACAACTGGGGTGAGCTTCAGAGAGAGCAAGAGGCCAGCTTGGCTTACACGCTGAATTCTGGTTGAAGGCTGCGACAGCAAGGACGATTTAGAGAGGACCCTGGCTGCTGGGGTCAGGAATTTGGACAATGATGCCTTTGTAATAAAGCTCTGGGTCTAAGCCTAACAAAGAGACAAGTGATTTGAAAATATTAAATATGAAGAAATCATTGATAATTCAAGGATTAATCGCATAGAAATCAACTGAAAGAAGCAAATAAATACAAGAAGAAGGAACATAATAAGCTCTTTAAATAAGCCCCCAAACCCACCCTAAAAATATGGTTTTAGAAAAGCGGTAATGGTGACCTTCAGCAGGAAGCAGCCTTCATGGACCCCAAGGAAGTGGCAGGAGATGAATGGGCTCAAGGAAAGGGGACGCTCATGTTGACAAATGGTGGCTGAGAAATTTGGATGAAACCCCAGGTAGGGAAAACTTGCTTCAGTCCCCAAAATGAGAGCTCTGTAATGAGTGAAATTCATTATCTTAAACTTTAGGCTATGATGTGTAATTGTTAACCTCTGCTGCTTTGGTTCAAGGTTCCCTTCAGTAAAATATATTGTTTGCCATCAAAGCTGATGTGGATTAGGAGGGGGGCACGTGCCCTCCCTTTTAGGTTATATTAATATACCAAAATCGATAAGACGCCATAGCTTTCAAAAGTAGTAATAAAACACCCTAAAATATTCCCAGAATATGCCTGTAAATTATTTGTTCAATGTACTTATGTTAAGAAGGTTGTCAGTTACAATGCTCTGGAAGACTCTAAAATTACAAGCCATCGTATTTGTATTTGATAAAGCTCTTGCTGTTTTGGGTCAGAGGGGGTTATGCTGTGGGGGGAAAAAATCATTATTTTCCCTAATAAATAAATTACTCGCCTATATTTCATGTATCACTCAGGCCAGCCAGTATTGAAGGTTTAAATAATAAATAACAAATAGCTCCATTCATTTATTAATCATGATGCATCACTTGTGTGTGAGTACGTACGTGCGTATGTGTGTGTGCACCTGTGTGTGTCTTGAGTGTGAGCTTTCTTTTAGACTGGTGGATGACAGATTAAACAATAGTCATCTGAAAGGATGAAAAGTCATGCCTCTGGGCTCACTAACATTTTTCCAGCTTAAGAAAATCATCTAGTGCTGTGAGACCTTTTCACTTGGCCAGTGCCCAACGCTGAGGACTGTGCGGGGTAACGTTCTTGAAAGGCAGAGCCACCTAATGCATTTAAACCGAGATTTGCTAACAGGCCCCCTCCCTTACTATTAACTCTTCTCAATGGAGCACAGAGACAGATATAGTTCTAGGGAGAAAAGAGAAAGAAAAGAGGACGATCAGGCTCTCTTCAAAACTCTCTTCTTTTATTTAGCAAAAGAAGAAAGGAGGTTAGCCATGTCTATTTCGGGCAGTTTATATCACCATGAGCCCTGGTTAATTAACTGATCCCACAGATGTATCAAGCTCCACCAGATTTCCACAAAGCAGCCCTCGCCATTACTCACAGGGCCTCTCCTATTTGAAGCAGACAGAGGCAGGTCGACCCAGGGTACCCATTTCCACAAAAAGCCAGCTAAGAAATATATTGCACTACATTCCGTCCCCCAAGGAATACCTGGACCAAGGAAACAGCTGGACCTTGCAATGAGTTACTGTTGGCACTAGGCCAGAGCAAAAGCAATCAGCCTTGCAGTGAATCCCGAAACAGATGTGTCCCCTCTGTTTGTCCTTCCCTTCCCCGCACACCTAGGGCAAGCAAAGGGCTTGGCAAGAGCTCCGGGGACACGTGCATATATTTAAAAGGACATAAGTCTCAAGACTACTCTTTTATCATAAATTGCATACTTTTTTCCTCGACATTATTTAACTGCAGGACAAAAGATCTTTCACCTTTGAAAATACAGATGAAAAATCTTCCTGCTCCAGTGACCTAGCTAATTGGGCCCTAGGATGTTGAGTGGAACAGGAGTCAAGTTCTACCCATTGTTTGGGGTCAGTTGCTGACTCCTTTGCACCCTGGGCAAATCGCTTCTCCTTCTTTGGTCTCTTCTCTCCGTGACCCTCGCCACCAAACGGCGACACAGAGCAGGGCACAGCAGGCTGCCACACCGTGAGCCTTGTTTAAAAAACAGGGTCAGCTCCTCGCTGTGAACAGATTTTCCTCGGTGGAAACAGGTTCATGTTTATCTTTCAAGTTCCAGCAACAAACTCGGGATTGCCAACATGTGCCGCGCAGCTGCTGCAGCGCCTGATTTATGAACAAATCTGCATATAATTGTGTTGGTTCTTTTTTTTTTTTCCCCTCCCCAGTTGATTTTTTTTTTTCTTTAAATAAAATGGCTTAGTTCAGGCTGCATAAAGCCCCAATTCTAAAGCCATATAATTTTATGGTCAAAGGGTGGGGTAGGAGTAGGGGGGAGTTCTTTTGTATGGCACCTGAACTCATTAAAATCCTAAATTCCATAATTTTACACTACCATGTGCCACAACTGAACAGCCTAATTGCTCACCGTCTTTATGAGAACCGCAAATGGAGTAGGAAAACCAGGGAACAGGTGGGAAGGCCACACTGGGGTTTGGGGCTAAGCCCTGCCAAGTGATAGTGACCAGAATTAGAACTCGATGACTTTGTATCTTAAGAGACTTTACTCTCCACGAAGGCCCAAATGTTGCCAAGAGTCAGTGGTGGTGCGAGGTACATGTCAAAATCAACTGATTCCTAAAGCAAAACACCTCCTTGTGGCAACCATACAGTTGGGGTTTTTTTTTGTTTTTGTTTTTTTTTAAGATAGGGCAGGCATGAAAGGATGAGTTAAGAATCTGTGGCTGACAACCTTATCTCTACCTATGTATTAACAAGTTCCTGAACACAAATGAAGGTTGGGTATTACAATTTACAAAGGAAAAAAAAAAGTGATTTAGATGCCAAGAGATCCAGTTCCTTCCCTAGCTCCTTATGACAGGATCTGGTCGTTTGGAAGCCCCGGATATGAAAAGTCTTCAGCAACTATTCTACAGACAGTGAAAACAATGGAGTAGCCAGCATGGCTGGTGTTTTCGGTATCATGGTTGATTGCCTTGCTTTCTTCACAAAGGAAACTAGCCCCTTTGGAGAGGGTGTTATAGTTTGCTGATTGTGGAGCCCAGAAATGTGCAGTAAGAAAGAAGTTTTCAGCATATTTTCTTTTCTTACATGGCAATCGATAGCAAAGGCTAGACCAGTCAAGCCCCGGTTGTCAGACCTCATTCTCAAGACTGGACAACCAAGTCCCTTGCTTCCTTCACTTAAAATGATCACATTTCTGAAACTCAACAATTCATTCATGCCTCAAGCAGCCTCACTCCTGAAAATTAAGGGCGCCAGACCATAATCCTAGATAACCACGAGATACGAGAAAACCAAGTTGATGAGCTGCAGAAATCTACTAAACTGAAAGGGGTTGGAAGATACTAAAGGATCCGGGAAGTTGGAAAGTCCGTATACAGGTTAGCAATGGAAGCCCTGACTGGGAGTTGTTCAGAACCAGATGCAAAGTCTTGTAATATGGACTAAGTGTTAATGTTGAATGGAGTCAATGGATGGAGGGAGGGAGGGAGGGAGGGAGGGAGGGAGGGAGGATGCAAAGTCAGAGAGTTAGGAAAATAACAGTTGATGAGATTTGATGTCAGGGAAGAGAGCCCTAGAGGTAGGAATGGTAAACAGGTAGCCCTGGGTGATGATCACCACCAAAAATTGCTGAAAACACTGTTAATGTGTGCTGTCCCCTAACTAAGGAACAGAGATACCTTACCAGAAATCTGGTAAAGGCCTAGAATTACGAAAAAAGCTATTATTCCCCAATAGAACTTTCCAGAGAGAGCTCCTAGATCTGGCCAAAGCTTTGGCCACTCAGCAGTATTTCCAACAAGTGCTGCCAACTTCTTGAGAAATGTGCAGAAAGATCTCATCTCCTCTCAACACAAGGGACAGGATGTTTCAGCCTAATCCTCCGCAGGGGCCTGGGATCACACTCCAAGAACGTGGTGTCTTGCCTTTGGAATTCACTGACACAAAGGAGAGGCCAGAGAGACATCTGCTGTGCCAGGCACAGTCTGTGGGGGAAAAGCGGTCTCTTATTTAGCCTCAGTAATTGGAGAGTGGGTCTGATATAGAGGAAAGAACACTGGACAACGAGTCCTGCTTCTAGCTTTGCTAATTCCAAAATTAAGCCAAAAACGCCAAGTAAGACGATTCTTTTTTTGTTCACCTCCCTTCCTCACTTTTTCTTCTCTTCATTGTTCTCAGAATCTGTTTCCAGGTGCCTCTTCTCACTGAGCACCCCAGACGCTCCTCACCATTCACCACTGACCAGGTCACAACGATGTAAGTACCTACTTAGCATTGAACATGTGGCACTCATCGTGTCATCCAATCCTAATGACAGGCTGCTGAGGCAGACACCATCATTCTTCCCATTTAGCAGATGAGGAAACCGAGCCTCAGCAAAATTAATAATTTGTTTAAAATTGACCTTGTTGATGCTGGCTTTTCACAGCAGGTCCCCTGCCTTCCTGACTCGCCCTTTGTCCTTACGAATTTCCTAATTTCTGAAAGCCACGGCTGTCATCAGGCTTCTATCCACCCAGCTGATTACTCAAAGCTTGTTCTGCTCTGCAAAATCATAATGAATATGAAAGTACTTCATAAACCATAACAAACCACACAAACGTGAAGTCTTACTTTTAATACGTGTGTGTGTGTGTGTGTGTGTGTGTGTGTGTTGCATTCATTTCTGCTTCTGTCTGGCTTCTGACTTTTGCTTTACCTTTTTTCTGGATGCATCCACCTGAAATTCAGACTCTCCAACTAGAGTAATGCCCTTCTCCCTGGGGAGCCCCCCTCCATCTGCAGTATGCCTTGAAGCTCCCAGCCCTAGTTCCTTTCACATTTGGAAATGAGCTGAGGCCACTTCTGTGCTAGACCCAGGGGTGATGGTGCTGCCTTGCTGGTAGAGATTCTTTAGGAAGCTTCCTCTCCCCCAGCGTCCTGTGGCTCTACATTTGCCCCTATATCTCTCCCGTGATTTCAATTTGCCTTCAAATTGGTCCCATACGTGCTCCTTTAAAGCTTGAATAGCCTTTCCTATCGTATCCCTACATCAGCAACAAAAACTTTCTCTTGGGCCCAAGTTGAAAGCTGCCACCTATTTGAACATTTACTATATTCCCACAACTGGACTAAGCATCTTATTCATTAAAATGTATCCTTTAATCTTCACAATATCTCTGTGAGATATATAGATATCTTATCCCCATTTAATGGATGGTAAAACTGAGGTTAAGAATATGCCAAGATCACATATGCTAAGAGGCCAAACCAAGATTTAAATCAGATCTTATGTGTGTCTTCCAAGCCTTATGCTCTTATCAGGTATGCTATACTCTACAATAGGAGAGATTATTTTCTCTTTATTCTCTGAAAAGAATAAAAGCTTTCCAACTCTTCCAGATTCACCAGGAGTATTCTGTAATCTCCAACAGATTCCTGACTCCCAGTCAAGCATTCCCACTGGAGACTACACACAGAGAAGCCTGTGCCCACCCTTTGTGTCACCTGGCCACTTGGTTTAACGTCCTGCAACAGAACTGTTCCCCATTTACCAATCCCACCATGCACATTCACGTACAGCCACTGTCAGGGACTGCAGACTGGGAAGACACCTTAGTACTCCTGAATCATGGGGACTGAATGCAAGTTGATCTTCTGCATGAAGGAGAAGTCACACTGTAGGGTTTTTTTTAATTCAATAGGACTCATCTGCTTCCTGGATGTAAAAACCCAATATTTAGAGCCCAATCTCTCCCATTGGAGACTCATGTGCCTGTTTCAGTTCTCCTACCTACCAGTACACTTCCTTAGACGAGGAAAATATTTTAGTAAATCCATTCATGTTAGAGAAATGATGTACGGCATTAGCATTTAAGAGACTTGCTTCCATTCAATGAAACCTTAACCAGGTGTTCTGAAGTCTGACTTCCTAGATTAAAACCTCTGCTTCATCAGTTTTTTTAGCCTCTCTAAGCCTCAGTTTCCTTAGTTGTCACAAGTATCAAAGGAAATAATGCAAGAAAACTATTTAGCCAAGTGCCCTGGCTAGGTCAGTGGTTTTTAGACTTTAGCGTGCATCAGAATCACCTGGAGAGCTTGTTAAAACACAAATGTTGGGCCCCACCTGGAGAGTTTCTGAGTCAGGGGGTCTGGGATGAAGCCGGAGACCAACAAATCCCCAGGTGATGCTGGTGCTCCTGGTTCGGAGGCCACACATTAAGACCACTGGACTAGGAAGCTCATATAATTTATCATCCAAACCCAAGCACATGTGAGAGGGAAACGCCACACTAGTCATAATTGCAACACCTGTAAACCAGGAGCCCCCCTCAGGGCAAACCGGAACAGGTGACCACCTCCCTAGGATCCACCAATCCCCGTGCAGCTGTGGCCATACTCCTGCCGCCCTGGAAGTGAGAATATTGACATCGCTGGGAGAATACGGACTGGCCTTTGTAAGTAGAAGGGAGGAACACCCAGATGCTAAACCAAGACAAAACAAAAATGATAAATACAGATCCAGGAGTAGGGGGAAGTGATCATAGGTGGCGGACCTGGACTTCTCCAACTTTCCATCATGGCCAAAGGAAAAAAATAAGGGAAATTAAAGGGCAGAGAAGAGAGAAGGAAATGAAGCCCACCTTGTCCCTAACCCTCCAAAGGGTAGCGGGGCTCAGGATGGGACATCTGTGATGGACCACGTCACTGAGCCAGCATGCTTGTCATCCTGTCCCTGCAGGTCAGCGGGAAACCAGTCCCATAAGCAGGGAAGGGAGGATTTCAGCCAGGGTTGAGAGACCAGTCTTACTAAACAAACGTTCTCTCTCTTTGGAAGCTCAGGAAAGAAATGAATAGGTAGAAAGGGGAAGGATGGAGTGGTGTGAGTTAGTGAAGAGTATATACTAAGTCTGATGTGCTTTCTATTGGAAAAAAAAAAAATCTTTTGACCCTACATATCAGCTCGTATTGCCTTGAACGTGGGGTAGGCCAATCACATTTGATAAAACAAACAAGAGGAAGAAACAAACCCAGAGCTGTGACGCACATTCTCTCGTGGAGCCCAGGCCCATCTCCCGTTGCCAGTTTGTGTGGGTGGCTGAAATCTCAGCATTTCACCATTTAAGGGACCATGAAACCTCTGAGTAAGGAACAGCTCGGTTCCTGGCTCTCTTTATTACAATTCCTTCTAATTTAAAATTTATAATGAATGCGAACAATAATCAGTTTGTAAATACTGTTTTTAAGTTCACTAGAGCTTTGCTGAGATATTCCTTCTAGGTAACAAGTATGTGGCTCATTACTCTCTCATTAGCAAGATAGGAATAAAGATGCAAAAAAAAAAAGAAAGGAAGAAAAGGAAAAAAAAAAACACCCTCTCCAAAGATATTGTTGGAGTCTAATTACCTGCAAGGAATTCTTAATAATGTTTACTAATGCCTTTTCAGCCTTGCCAATTTTATAATGCTCATTCCAGATTCCAGGTGTGACGTCTGTGGTCCCTGCTGTGATCTTAGTTAGTGAGTTTAGACACCTAGAATAGTGGCTTTCAAGAGTTTTTAGCCCCATCTCATGTCCCCAGAATGCAATCACATCCACCGGGGCTTTAGAAAGCGAATTTGAAGCTCTTGCATTTTTATTTAAAATTAAATCTCTAATTGGACGAGGTCTGCCATTTGCCTAACGAGACATGACGCCATCTCAACCTGTTTTGTTGAGGGCAACGCTACAAGAGTGAACATTTTGCCAGACATTGCAAGAGACGGAAAGACATTTTTCCCTTTATCCCTCAGAAACTCTGGTTAGGGCAGGTTATTCTCCTGAAACACAGATCCTTTGTTTCTGATCTTCTTTGGTATTCTGAAGATCTACAGACAAATGAAAATATTTTACAGAGTTGAAGAGTCTATACCAAATATTAGCTTCTTGCATCCCACCACTGTTAAAGCAAAAAGCGGCAAGAGGGCTCAGTGAGAAACTAAAGTAGTTTGGTGGGGGTGAGGGTGGGGAGGTTGAGGAAATAAGTGTGGTTTGTTTTTCTTATACACAATCAATGATGCCGGGCGTGGTGGCTCACGCCTGTAATCCTAGCACTCTGGGAGGCTGAGGCGGGTGGATCGCTCAAGGTCAGGAGTTCGAAACCAGCCTGAGCAAGAGCAAGACTCCGTCTCTACTAAAAATAGAAAGAAATTAATTGGCCAGCTAAAAATATATAGAAAAAATTAGCCGGGCATGGTGGCGCATGCCTGTAGTCCCAGCTACTTGGGAGGCTGAGGCAGGAGGATTGCTTGAGCCCAGGAGTTTGAGGTTGATGTGAGCTAGGCTGACGCCACAGCACTCTAGCCCGGGCAACAGAGTGAGACTATGTCTCATAAAAAAAAAAAAAAAAAAAAAAAATCAATGAACTATTTAGGAATATTATTTAGGAAATAACTCATTGAGCCTTGCAAGGCGGCCTTTGCATGTTAAGGAACAAAGGCAAGGAAATTGTAAATTCATTACAGGTGAGAGACCAAACCCCTTGGAGGTTTGACTTCCCTATTCTGCCCCCAGCCAGGCCCTACGCTTTCTAAGTCACCTTTTCTCTGTCCTCCAAGGGGCTGAAATGGCTTTCCTAAGACTATAGGGTCATGGCTGAGTTGTGAATCTTTCATTTGGGTAGTGAATTTTGAGGAGGAGCAAATTAGAAATGGATTTCCTCTATTTCCTTTATGCTGGTAATTCCTTTTCCTTCGCAGAGGTCCCCAACCTTTTTAGCACCAGCGACAGGTTTCATGGAAGACAATTTTGTCATGGATTGGAGGGGGGACGGAGGAATGGTTTCGGGATGATTCAAGCACATTACATTTATTTATTGTGCAGTCAAACCTCTCTGCTAATGATAATCTGTGTTTGCTGCTGCTCCCCAGCACTAGCATCACTGCCTCAGCTCCACCTCAGATCATCAGGCATTAGGTTCTCATAAGGAGCGCACACCTAGATCCCGCGCATGTGCAGTTTACGATAGGGTTCCCGCTCCTATGAGAATCTAATGCCACTGCTGATCTGACAGGAGGCGGAGCTTATGCGGTGATGCCGGCAATGGGGAGCGGGCCATAAATACAGATGAAGCTTCCCTAGTTCCTAATAGGCCATGGACCAGTATTGGTCAACAGCCCAGGGGTTGGGGACCACAGCCTCATAGTTTTATAGTAAGAAGGAGGAAAGGGGGAGAGTAGTCCTAACTCGATCAAAATTCCTTGCAATTCTAACATTTAAAAGAGAACTTTTGGAACTGACTCATTTGCAAGGGTCTGCTGTTGATTACACGGGGAAACCAAGCAGAGAACTGTGAACAAATTCCCCCAACCAAGTTCATAAAACGAGATTGAAAAAGATAAAAGAAACCATAATTTCAAAATCACCAAGCCAAAATCAGGCACTGTGCCCAGATCTGGAGTCCATTCCCTAAACAGGCCAACGCCACTAGCAGGCAAACAAAAGATCATTTTAGCCTGGGACAGTGGGAGAGACTTGGGCTGAGGTTCAAGGGTTCTAGGTTCTGCCATCAACTAGCTATGTGATCTTAGGCAAGGTGCTTGACCCCTCTGAGCTTTAGTTTTAGTATCTGTAAAATGAAATGGTTTAATTTGAAGGTGGAAAAGTTCTGATGCTGGGTTTGAACCCCGGCCCATCACTTACTAGCTGCATAACCTTAGGCAAGTTACTTAACCAGAGTATGCCTCTATTTCCTGACTTATGAGCTAGGGATAACTGTACTACTTACCTGACAGGGCTATTGTGAGGATTAAAGGAAAAATGATACAGGTAGAGGGGATAGAATGATGCCTGGAATAGAATACTCAATAGACATTGGCGGCTGCTGCTATTAAATACTCTGACTGTAACTCATTGAAATTAATAGGCACAGGAAGGGCAAAACAAGTTATCTGAGCTGACTCTGAGAACAAGACTCCCGATTTCCTGATGACTTAGGCTCATCACTGGTTCAGTCCTGGAAATTCAGAATCCTGACCTGTCTCCACAAAGAGGCATTTTTATCTGTTCCTCTTATAAAAACACACCAAGATACCGAAGTTTAAATTCCGGGTTCCCAAACCACACTTGGCAAATACCAACTCCTGCCCTGGTGTAGCTGCCCTCAGAGGCTCTCTCTGCATGCTTTTCTTAGAGGAAAATCCTAGTGCTAAGCTGGCTTTGGCAATTCATTGGTTGTGTGACCTCAACAAAGTCATTCAAGTTCTTTGCCAATATCCTTTTCTGGAAAAATAAAATAAAATTATAACATCAGCATCTTACATGACTCTAGAGATGAACAAAAGAGAAAACAATAAAATGTTCACAGCTACCATTTATTGAGCAACTGCTAGGCACCAGGCACTATATTAGACATTTTACATATTTCATTTCAATTCAATTATCCTCACAACAATCATAAGAGGTAAACAGTAAATAGCCCTATCCCTTGCCAGTTCCTCAGACTTTGGAATCATTCTTGAATCTTCTCTCTCACATTCCACACCAATCCATAAGCAAATTTTTTTGGCCCTACCTTCAAAAAAATTGATCCAGATCACTTCTCACCAATTTTACCTCCTCCATGCTAGCCCCACAACCTGCCTGGACTACTGCAGTAGCCTGCTACCTGGGGTCCCTGCCCCCCAGTCTCACCTAATCTCTACCAGCAAACAGAGCAATCATTTTAAGAACATAAGGAGGGTCATATTTCTGCCCTGTCAACATCCTCCAGTGACTGTTCATCATACACAGAATAAAACCCAGTTTTAACCATAGGCTACAGGTTAGCTTCTGCTAACCAGGGGCCAGGGCAAAAGTTCAAATTCAGGTCTATATACTATATTCTAAATTTTTGTTTTTAGTTTTAAATCAAAATAACAAACTTTTTGAAATATTTTCTGTTTATCTACTTGATCAAGATATGAAATGGTGAAATGTAAAAATATGTATAAATCCATGGCTTTTATATGACAAAAAGTATAAATTTCTGGCTTAAAATACCTAAAAGTTGGTGAAATATCAGACTGTTCAATTTAATAATTATTATTATGCATGATTGAGTGTTTTGTTGATGAGCCAGCAAAGTTTAGATATATGACAAAATAAATATGTAGATAAATTATCATGCATTCAGCCAATAAAACTTTTCTTACCTTAATTTCAGCAAAATTGTGACTATGTTATTATAGGTAAGATTTTCACATAATTTATATTCTTTTGACGGTAATGATTCAAAAGATTAAAAGGTAGTTTTATTCAAAGTACATAATACTTGAATAAACTTTTATCAAAAATTCTAATATAACTGGACAAAATCAAAACACAGAATTATTTTTCCTATTTGTAAAAATGCTATTTTTATTCTAAAATATGAACTTATCTATTACAGTTAAAAGACAAAATGTTAATTATGTCAATGAATGTCAATATTTTAAATCAAATTATTTAAAGCTGAAATTTATCTACTTCTAAAAAATCTAATCAAATCATATTAACATTTTTATAAAAATAAAACTATTCATAATTCTAGCTTGAAAGATCATCCAGTTGCCCATATAAAAACTCAGTACCACACTTCATACTTTTTACCAGTAGATATATATAAAAATACATATGCAAACATGAGTCATATTGATTTTTTATTATTGCAAAATATTTCTCTGCCAGCATATGCAACTGGATTCATGAGTCCTTTCAGAATCCCATTTTGGAATGTGAAGAGAACCAAGACAATGGATGCTTGACACTAGGAGAAGACAACATTCCATTATGCAAAAGGTTTTCGAAATCTGAGAGGAAGAATTTATCAAATTAATTTGTCTTTCCTTTTACCTAAATACTTCATCCGCTCAAATCCTTCCCATGCTCTGAAACAGTGTCTGTTTCCAACGTCAGCAACAGCACAGTCCTCAAAACCTAACAGCCTTTAGATGCAGTGGCCTTTTGCTTTGAGGACACAGGGCAAGAGACGAGGAGACGTGCTCCTCGGGGACCTGAGCAGTGTTAGTGACAAGGGCTGATACTTAGGGTTATGGG